>JARPMJ010008324.1:0-35506 GCA_033366665.1 Phoxinus dragarum
TTGTGTGCGTGATATTGCGGGCCGAGCTACGTCACCACCAGCAGAGTCACACATCTCTCGCTGCTGGTAAGTCGCATCAATAAGAGCTGCGTCATAAAAACAGAGTTTAGATTGTTTTCAAGTGCAAGGTTGGACTTTATAAACTACACACAAGTTTACTTCATGTGTCTGTTAGTCCCCTAGTTCTGTCAGTCGAGTCATATGTGTTATTTGCAATGATGAAATGGAGTGTGTGTAGGCCTATGTATTGTTTGTGAGCTCTGTTTATTTCATTTAAGAAATTCATGCAACGTGATGCACTGTCCGTTAAATATAACACAATAAACCAAAGTATATCAGTAGGAGTTTCCTTAAGTTTTTCTGATAGTTTTCTACAGGCCGTAGAATACGGTATTCTACAGTAGAATAAAATTCTGAAATTATGGTTTATAGTTTTGGTGTGCCACCCCAAGATTTTTAAGTGGCCCCATCTGGCCACCCCTATGAACAATTTCTGGAGGCGCCACTGATTGATGCATCTAAATCCATTGAGGCAGCGTGGCAGGAGGAGTCTCATTTGAACAAGTACTTCCTTTATAACAAACCCAGTAAACTGCTTTCACCCGAGTATCTGTGGGATGACAGAAAGTCTTTAACAGAGCAGATCAAAATCAAGCGCTTCGCTCAAGTTCTTAAAAACTATGATGAAATTCGTCCAAACCCTTAGCAGCTGTTGCAACTGAAACATGCAAAAAACAAAATCTGCCAAATATTTTTCCATCAGCTGCACAACATTTATGCTGCCTGATGGATGAAATATATATTAGCAGACTTTTTTTTTTTTTGCTTCACTAAAGTGCAAAGAGCAGCATCCCAGCAAACAAAAATATGTTCTTAGAATGTTTTTGCTAACATTCCAATTAGGTTATGAAAACTTTATTTCTGAATGTTTTTTAAACGTTGAAAATAATGTTTAACGTTTTTTTCTTGGTTAATGTGAACGTTAAAGGAACATTCCATTTAATCATTTTGAAAATGTAATGAAAATGTTATTTCTGAACGTGCAAAACATCTGTTTTCTTTTTATGTATTAAGAAAGTTTTTTGAAGTACCTGGAGTGCTACCGACTGAGCCACTGTGCTGCCCTGTTTTACTTATGTTTATATGAATTCAAGTGATAAAAATAGATAAAATGTAAGCAATTAATTTCTTACAGCCACAGGTATGGATTTCAAAGTAACAGGGTTTTTAAGTACCAAAAACTGTTGCCACATTTGTCCAGAGTGTTTACAGTTTCTAAGTGCATTAAATATTGCTGCTGCATCACATGATGTAAATGGAATTTATGACAACAGTCAACATATCATGACAGTCTAGACATAAACACACACCTCTACTTTCCAGAACGTTCCCTGTAGGTTATTTTTAGGTTTTTATTTATAACATAAAAAAAAAACTGGATGTTGTTCAATGTTTAAAAAACAATCAAAAATAACGTTTTCATTACATTTCCACAATTATAGAATGGAATGTCCCTTTAACGTTTACATAAACCAAGAACAAAACGTTCTTAATACGTAAAAAAAAAACTTTTAAACATATAGTTTAAAAAATATTCAGAAATAACTTTTTCATAACTTAATGGGAATGTTAGAACAACTTTCTAAGAGCATATTTTTGTTCTCTGGGAATGTTGTTTTAAGAACGCTTTCTCAATAATATGAGAATATCAGTAAAGTACAAATAACATCACAAAGGCGTTCCAAGAACGTTGTACTAAGAACATTTTCACTCAACGTTACGATAATTTATTTTAAGTATGAAAACATAAGACTTTTCAAAAACATTATTTTAGGAAAGTTTTTGGTTTCACTTTATTTGGATGGTCCCTTTAACACATTCTGTTGTCTACACATTGCCCCTTCATGTCTACTAACTATCATTAGAGTGTTAGTAGAGCATTAGTAGACTGGTAGGGTTCGAGTTAGAATAAGTTGGCATGTAGTTGCAAAGTTACTTATAGTCAGTATAGTGTCTGTTGGAGGAGCATCACAATAAAGAGTTTGCAGATATTAAGCAGACAGTCTACTAATACTCTAATGAGAGTTAGTTGACATGTAGTTGCACGGTTACTTATAGTTAACAGAATGTTCAAAAGGGACCATCAAAATAAAGTGTTAGGCTACCACGTTTTTTACTGACATTTACATAACTTTTACATAACGTTAGTGATTCCCTGTTATCTGGGTTACTCATATCAGCATTTGCATAGGTGAAGGGAAAGGCAAAGAAAGGCACTTTGCATATAAATAAAAAAAACTGGTGAAAGATTTGCATGGTCTTCCATTTATATATATATATATATATATATAAAAAAAAAAGTTAAACCTTATCTAACATTGGGAGTGATGTAATTCTTATTCCCAAATGACAAATATGTTTACTTTGCAGGAGATTGCTTTACATTTATTTTCATTTTTATCTCTTTGGGTTGGAGTTTCATCTTACATCAGTATAGTCATATGTGTTCTGTCTCTGATGGAAGGAATGTCACTGTGATCCATTAAAGAGTATAAAGCTGAATCAAAAATTAAAATTCTGTCATTATTTTCTTCAATCTTATGTTGTTCCAAACCAAAGTCCCTGAAGCAGAGACCGTAAGAGGGAAAGTGTCTTCACGTTCTGTTTTTGCTGAGGAAAACTCGAGTGTGATGAGGGGTGAACGCTGCAAAAACTTTACAGTGGATGGAAAATGTATGAATGCGTTACGAAATAATAAGCCTTAGGCTGAAGGAAATGCAAAGTCACGCGTGTATAGTAGAGGGCGTCGCTCAAACAAACCTTTCACCTGATGCCATTGTGGATAACGGAATAGGATGCAGGAGAAAAAAGTTTAACACTTTACCAATAAAAAAAGAAATCTATAGTAATTTTTTGCTAATCTGAATTATCGAAGGTCAGAAGCAAGTGCATTGGTCAATAAAGTTAGATTAAAAATGTATGCTTTATTTAATATATGTAGTTATTGGTTTGCATATAGTATTCTGATTCTGCATTTCACTGATTTTATTCAATTCGAGGAAAAATGAATCTTGTGCAAGTGAAATGAGTAAATGCAAGTAGTCTATATAGGGTAGCTTGTGTCAAAAAATGATTTATGGTTTTATGACAGGAAATGTCCATATTTGGGGGTTTTATGACCAGCAGGTGGGTATGTGACCTGTGGTTCCAGAGCGTTTATGGTTGTTTGTTTATGATAGTGCTTGTGCGACAAGGTGGTGAATGTTTTTCGTGGGTGTTTTTATTACAGGGGGGATTATGTATTAATATATATTTTATTACAACTGGATACTGGCCACAGAATGATGATATTATGAACATGAACAGATCTGTCATCGTGGATATGGTTTTCAGATGGTGCTGCATCGTCCAATCTATGGAGAGAATGAAAACGGGGGAATGAGGTTAAAGAAATAGCATTGATGC
The DNA here is from genome assembly GCA_033366665.1 of Phoxinus dragarum. Lineage (NCBI taxonomy): Eukaryota > Metazoa > Chordata > Actinopteri > Cypriniformes > Leuciscidae > Phoxinus > Phoxinus dragarum. The sequence continues at coordinate 3,466 of JARPMJ010008324.1, forward strand.
CAAATAAAGCATATAAAATAACAGATATATGAAATAAGAATACAATTATCATGTATAAGTATTTTAAAGTACTGTAAGTTCAAGTACTGGTTAAAGTCACAGATCCTTAAATCTTTAAGAGCAGATGAAATGTCACAAATTAGTTTTTAAGAAATAAAAACCATTGCGGTTAAATAAAACCATAATATACTGTCTTACGCAGATAAATAAAACATAAAACAGTAAATACTAGTTCATATTATTTGAAATAAGATATTAAATTATCAAGTCTAAGTATTTTAATCTAATAATTCAGTGATATAGGATCATCATGGGGACACCACAATATACTGACTTACACAGATGTTACGGTTTGTGTCTTGTGTTTTCCTCTCCTTGTGATGACGTCATGACTCTGTTTCTTTTCTTTGTGTCTGAGTTCATTATTAGGTCCGCACCTGTGTGTCATTATACACCTGCGCCTTGTTGGAGTCGCTTTTTGATCCATAAAGGACACTGAAGCGGAGCATGGCAGGAGAGAGGAGAATCAGCAAACAAGCTTGTTGTTTTCTTTTGATTTAGTTTTTATATGTTTTGTGAGTATTGTGATGAACGCATAACTTAAATAAATGTTAACACAGTGTATTCGTGTTTCATGTGTCCTTTATGTTGTGAAACCCTTACGTAGCCACTTTGGACAAAAGGGTTCGTAACATAAAGAAGGACACGTGAAACACGAGTAGGCTAGGCTGCGTTAACATTTATTATACTCCCAAAACATATAAAAACTCACGAAACACGTATCACAGATAAAGACATACGAAACTTCAAATAATATGACGGTAACAGACAATAACAAACGAACAGCAAAGTAATTTAACTAAATCAAAAGAAAACAAAAAGCTTGTTTGCTGATTCTCCTCTCTCCTACCATGCTCCGCTTCAGTGTCCTTTATAGTGAATCAAAAGCGACTCCAACAAGGCGCAGGTGTATACACACAGGTGCGGACCTAATAATGAACTCAGACACAAAGAAAAGAAACAGAGTCATGACGTCATCACAAGGAGAGGAAAACACGAGACACAAACCGTAACACTCCCCCACTTAAAGAAAGAAAGTCTTTTTTTTTTTAAAGACAGGTTCTGGATGAAGCGAACAGTAGCCTAGTGGTGGGCAGATCGAGGCTTCGTGAAACAATGAAACACCCGTCTCAACGGTGACACCTAGTGGTCACTTGCAGGTGTTGATCTGAAACAACCTGACAACAAACCCATTCAAAAATTAGTTTTTTTTATTTTTATTGTATTTTTCTAATATGTGAAGCTTGTAACCTGTAGGCTCCTCACTGTGCATAATGTTATTTTGGTCTTGAAAAATGAATATTAATAAAAGAAATCAAGCCTGATTCACAATGTCTAACTTTTTTATAGATTTTTATTCAAAAATATTAATTTCTTTGCTGTGGAAGGACTTAGCCTCCTTTTTTTACAGATAATTTCTCCAGGCTTTGAAAATATCCTCTCACAAGGGACACTTGTTGTTGGCATACAAATATATTTTTTGGCAAGGACATACAAATGAGGAAGCCTATGTCTATCTATTAATCTATGTATGTATATATCTATCTATTAATCTATCTGTCTATATATATATTTCTATCTATGCATCTATTAATGTAGGCTACGCTGTCTGTCTCTAGCTTATCAGTCAATGTGTAAATTTAAATGTAAGCCTAAATATAACTAAACAAATTGCACTATAAATGTCACTATATCACCACAAATCCGCTATCTCAAAATCAAACTCCTCTCACAAAAACCCACAAGGTCAATATGCGTTAATTTCACTTTATACAGATGTGCGATTGTGTGTTCTGTTCCCGACCCTGTCAATCAAACACTGATTCGGCGGATCACACCTGATGAAACACTTGTGAAACACTTCGAGGCTTCGTTTGGCCATAGTCACGTGACATGGGTGTTTTGAATCACGCTTCGGATCAGTGTTTCGAAACATCTGCGCTTCGGGATCCCGCAAAGCTTCGGAACGACTGTTTCGCGTCAGCCATCCCTAGCGAACAGTAAAAACAACCAAGAACATAGTTACAATAATACAAACCTACATATAAAATTATACATTTACCCAGCCCCGAGAAAGGGCATCTGCCACAATGTTGTCAGTTCCCTTCTTGTGATGGATCTCCAGATTATAACATTGAGCCATTAGCACCCAGCGCATCAAACGTTGGTTATGATTATACATTTTATTTAAAAAAACCAACGGATTATGGTCCGTATAGACGATGACGGGAGTAGAGCTGTATTCAACGTACACATCGAAGTGCTGCAAAGCAAGCAACATTGCCAGTCTCTTTTTTGATAGTAGAATAATTCAACTGATGACGGTTGAATTTAGCTGAGAAATAAGATACTGGATGGGAGATTCCATCAGCACCACTCTGAAGGAGGACGGCTCCAACTCCGGCCGCGCTGGCGTCTACCTCGAGCTTAAACGGACAAGTTAGGTCAGGAGCAGACAGCACCGGAGCACTGCAAAGGAGAGACTTCGCAGACTCAAAGCACTTTGACATTCATTGGTCCAATTAAAAACCATTTTTAACTCTGGGACAAGTCAGTCCCCTCATCAGTTTTCACAGTTTGAACTACATATTGTTTCAGCATATTTACATGACACAAACGTGTCTTCCGTCGTCGTTCTGGGGTAAGGACTATATAATCAGTGTCACTCAGCTTGCTCTTAATTACATAAGGACCTGCAAATCGCGCAGCTAAAGCAGAACCAGGTAAAGGAAGCAACACTAGTACTTGCTCCCCAGGCGTGAAATCACGCACAACCGCGATCTTGTCAAAATGACGCTTCATTTTCTTCTGCGAAAGAGCAAGAGCTTCTTTTGCGACAGCACAAGCATTTCGCAATCGTTCACGGGTACGAGAAACGAAATCAAACACATTATGTTTCTCAGTCACACCAGTGGAATTTTTTTTATCTTTCAATACTTTTAAAGGACCCCGTACATTATGTCCAAACACCAACTCCGACGGACTAAAACCAAGTGACTCTTGTCGCACTTCACGCAGTGCAAATAAAACCAAAGGGACTCCCTCATCCCACTCATTCCCTGCCTCATTCCCTGCCTCCAGGCAATATTTTCGCAAACTGGACTTCAGCGTCTGGTGCCATCTCTCCAGTGCGCCCTGCGATTCAGGATGGTAGGTACTGGATGTGACATGCGACACGCTCAAACCTTTCAACACACTTTGGAACATTTTTGACAAGAAATTAGTTCCTTGGTCGGTTTGAACAGTTCTCGGCAATCCGAATGTCGTGACATTTTTTATTAGAGCCTTAGTGACGCTTTTGGCAGTTATATTCCGTTAGGGAATTGCTTCTGGAAACTGTGTGAGGGCGCACATAATTGTCAAAATTGTCATTGTACCGAGAACTGGATTTAGTTCGCGGCAGCGCCCCGACGCAATCTACCAAGACGCGTTCAAACGGTTCACCTACAGCCGGAATAGGACGAAGTGGAGCAGATGGCACAATCTGATTGGGCTTTCCTACTACTAGACACGCATGACAAGATTTACAATATCGAGACACATCAGCTTTCAACCCAGGCCAAAAGAAATGCTGAAGTCTTATTTATACCAAAGTGCCCAGACCAAGGATGATCATGTGCCAAGCTTAAAATATGCTGTCGAAACTGAGGGTACCACAATCTGATGGACCACGTTCCAATCATCCGAATTCTCATCATCCGATAATCGAGCATTCCAGCTACGCATTAACACAGTGTTGTTCTAATAGAACTGATGATGAAACGAAAGTGATTTTTTAGTGTCAGCACTTAAACAATATTTCTCTAACATATGATCACTTTTCTGTGCTGCAGTAAGAACATCGCACGAAATAGGCAAAAATACGTCAGGATCGTGACACAGATTTTTGGATCGAATTAACATCCACACTGCCACAGCATTTTTCTCAAAAATCTCTGCAAATATAGACTCACTGAAATTCACTTCATTCTCCTTACCGAGACTTTTCGCCTGAGCGTGTGTCGTAACTGCACTAGAAGCAAAAACATTTGGAAAGTGTTGTGCAAGCGCATCTGGTTGCTGATCAGTAACTGGGATTTTGGTAACATGCACAACTGGCATCAGCAAGATCATTTCCCATAATAAAATCGATACCTTTCACAGGTAGGGAAGAACGAGCTGCTACATTAAAACATCCAGAAACAAATTTAGACGTCACCCAGACGCGATGAAGAGGGACAATGATGAACCCCATTTCTATACCCTGCACGATAGTGCTAGTATCACATTCGGAGTTTGCACAAAAAGGTAAAATGTCAGACAATATAAAAGACTGAGATCCTCCCGTATCACGCAAGATCTTCACAGCTTTCTGATCCTCAACACAACCAGTCAATGATACATAACCGTCAAACACGAAAGGCTGAAAACACTCATCAGGAACTACTGACATCATGGTCTGTGGAGACACACTTTTTACTAAAACTGAACCACGAGGTTGAGCTGAAAAATCCTGACGTTCATGCTTTCGTTTTAAAATTCGACACTCAGCAATAATATGTCCAACCTTGTGACAATAGCCAAACTCTACGCATCTTCGGGCTAGATGGATTAGGCCTGATTTTAAGGTCAGAAGAATTAACTTCATTCTCTCTTTGTGAAGTGTAACTTAAATCACTCGCACGCTTTACAACCACAGGTTTATGAATGAGTGCATACTCGTCTGCTAAGACCGCTGCTTGCTACACAGTAGTAACCTTTTGTTCATTTCAATATAAAGCAGTACGCTCAGGAACGCAATTCTTAAACTCTTCAATGAGCAAAAGTTCACACAAAGATTGACAATCCGCAAGTTTACACGCCTTTATCCATCGATCAAAAAGTACACCCTTCTCACGGGCAAATTCGACATACGTCTGAGAAGCGGATTTTTTCGTTGAGCGAAAACGTTGTCGGTAATGTTCAGGAACCAACTCATAGGCACAGAGAATCCTCTAACGGAAGAGATGCACAAACTTCTTGCGCTTTCCCGGTTAACTTACATTGTAACATTAAAGACCAGACCTCTGTTGGCCACTTCAAAACAGATGCTATTCTTTCAAATGCCTGAAAAGAAGCTTCAACCTCTTTTTCCCGAAAAGTTGGAACAATTACATTATTTTTGGCTACATTAAACGAAGTTGAATGATCAAGAGAATCCGTTAACACAGGTAAAGAGCTAACTATAGGTATCGCAGGAATATTTGGCACTAATGCATCAGCTTCAACCTCAGAACTAGGTCTATTTTCGAAAGCAAATTTTTTAGATCTCTCTGCGCCATTTTGACCAGACTCTAACTGGCGCATTTTAATTTTCATCTCCGCATCAATACGATGCAATTCAAGCTGATGCTGCAACTCATCCTTCCGTGCTTGAGCTCGGTATTGCATCTCAAGCTGTAAACGAGCTAAACGTACTTTTAAACGCAAATCTCCCTGATGTACAGGTGATTCATCGGTAGAGAGGGACAAAGCCTCAAATTTAGGCAAAGAAAAAGGTGGTAATCCTACCTTCGCTCGCTCACTGGGACCCGGCGTAACTGGATTGCCAGCGAGAGAACGCTGTGAGGTAGAAGAATGCAGCTGTTATGCACTCATCCATAACAGCTGCAACTGATTCTGCTGCTTCAGGAACATCCTCCACTAAAGACAACACCCCAACATTAATTAAACCAGTTAACAAACAAGCTTTCAAGTCTTTTTTAAGCAATTTTTTTAGAAACAGGTATGTCAAAATGTTGAGCAATAAGGTACAAATCGTGCTTTCTACATGTTTCCAACACTGCAATGCTAGGTTGACTTACAAACTAATTTAAATCAAACGTCGCCATAAGAAATTGATGAGCAAAAAACAAACATAATAAATTAGTAGACTACGACCGACTCCGGACCTAAACCTACCTAACCGAGACCTCTCTAGTCTTCAGAGGGTACCAGTTAAGAGGCAAGCCTTTCCCCCGGAGTACCTCAAAGAACAACAAACTAAAATAATAAAGAAAACACGGCCCCCCCCGGTTTACTCTAACTACCGGAGATCGCCCAGCACCACTAACTTTATCTGCTCATCAAACAAAAATGGAGCGTCAGCGTCAGTTCTGGCAGGCCAGGTAGTCAAGACGCTGCATCGCTATTTGCTAACAACACAGCCTCATCAGCTGATCTGCATCAGCTGATCTGCTCCAGCTGAGCTGCATTAGCTGGTTAACTCACCTCGAAGCTAAATGGCTCGCTTAAACAGGGCGCCCTATTTAAAGCACTTTCAGTTGCATCCCGTCTACTTGCTTGCTGTTTGCTTTGCTGCTGTCAGTACGTTCAAAAAGGGTCATGCTGTCGGTTCACACAAAAATTACAATTGCTTCTTCAGCAAGTGATCCAGTGCTTTCGGGAGGGGTCAGATTTTGGCAGGAGCCGTTCCAGTGCTGATCCGCCGGAGCCGCTGTTTGTCACACAGACGGGGAAACCAACGTCTAGAGACTGGTTTGCTTCTCACTTACTTTCACTCTGCCAATTTGCGGACTGCCTCAGGACCGTATACAGTTATTCTCTGCGCGTGCAAAAACTACAGCGGCAGCATCCGCTCAGTTTAACCCTCAAAGCCATGGGGCGGTGGTCTTCTGCCGCTTATGAACGATACCTCCGTCCCGACATTCGGGCTTTTCTCGATGCTCAGAAGGCCATGAGCTCAGGTCCCTGATAGTTTTACCTAATATAATAATTGCGCTCATCCAGGGGCGTAGCACCAAATTCTGGGCCCTGTATACTCTCAATGTCAGTGGGCCCCCTACAACATGCCATTGTACGATGCGGGTTAGCAAAATGAAAATTCAATTTTGAATGAATTTTTTTTTATTATTATTTGAATATAAACAAGTATAAATAGTGTAAATCTATAATCAAATCAGATTATAGTAATGACTGGTTCTTTCATTCACCACCTGAATTGATGCATTTGGCCTACTTGTGCTCAAATACCTTTAAACCTTAGGCTACATCGGGTTTGTGAACTAACATTTTGATCCATGATACTGATGCAAGTTTTAAATTAAAAACATTTATTTTTGAACAGGAGAACACGAGAGACAACTGTACCCTCAGAAACCAATCAAATAAGCTAAGCCTGCCATAATGGAAAAAAAAAAGTCAAATGAGATGTCGCAGAGATATTTAAGTGTGCTGCATTAAATCTGCTTGTTTTAGCCAAGATTATGCTACAATATATTTTCCTCAACTATATTTAAGTTCCCTGTTAAAGGAATAACCTTTCAGTTTTGTAAATTCCCATTAATTCCCTTATTAACTCCCATGGAAATTTTCCAACTTTGAAAGTTCCCAGAATTTTGGAACCCTGTTCATTGGCTTTGATAACATCATGAATTTATTGAGCATTGACTATAGCTTTTAAGCACAGCACTGTGCTGCAATGCTAGGGCTTTTCACCAAATAAAAAATATAATTTGCATAATTTGCTTTATTGCTCAAATCAATATTACCTGTGTGCACTTGAGAACACAGTGATATTGGTGGTAGGCACATCTACATGTGCAGAAATATAGGCAGATAATTTATTAAGGAGTTTGAGAATATATCACACATTATAAGCAATAGTAGTAACTTTACACTGTGCTGCCACTATTTCCACCACTCCAATAGCACTAGGCAATAGCACACACATTGAATCAAAAGGCTTACTTATTTAAGATAAACAAGGAAGCAAGGGGGAGCTTGCCCTTTGAGCAATGATCTCACCTTGTCTTTCCTCATTTCTGCTCTCAGTCTCAGCCTCATCTCCAGAACAGCAAGCCAGGACTGGCCAGTGCTGCTACTGCTGGTGTGTCAGAACCACTGGTTGTTTCTGAAACTGGTTAAAGGACAAGTTCGGTATTTTACACTTAAAGCCCTGTTTACAGATCGTATCTGATGAAATAGAACGGTTAAGATAAAAATTTGGACACATGCTCCTGTCCCGAGAATTTTAGGATTATTTCGCTTTTGTGGACCTATTTTGCCAAACGCGTCACACCCAGATTCTTCCGTGGAGAGCTTGAATAATAGACACTCCAGCCCAGTTGGTGGCGATAATGCACCTTTGCCAATTGCAAGCAAACCACGGGCATATACACAGAAGAAGCAGAAGATCGCTGTCTTCATTGAAAGCATTAGAAACAGACAGCTAATAATGGGGCGAATTTGTGCAGTTCCGAATTGCGGGAAGATTCGTGGCAAAAAAAAGTTGTCACAGACTTCCCTTCAACAATCCAGAAAGGCTAAAGTGGCTAGAATTACTGGACTCCGTTGTCAACTGCCGTTCAAACTCTGCCTTTCTTTGCAGAAATTTCTCCTCTGAATATTCAGGCTCAAACCTGTAACCCTGTCCATCAAAATCGATCTCAAAACGTCATCCTCCCATATAAATGTCTCGGAATCCATTTCTAAGTTGACACAGATAGCTTCGATCTTGTAAAAATGTTTAGATAGCTTAGCCTACGATACCGCGTCCGCGACTGCATAAGACTACAAAAAGCATACAAACAACCCCATTTCCGTTTCCCGCGGCGGAGTAATACCGTACCTCACACAGCGAATCCAATACAACTCAATGGAGTTGGACAAAAACTAAGATAAAACCTGTTGGAATGCATCTTTTTCAGCGATTTTTGAGTGCACATACCAGTGAACACCCCTGACCACTCGGTGAGTTTCACGTCTTTGTAAACGAAAGTTGAATGTGTTTTAGGAAGGAATCTTCCAGTGCACATAGACAACCATTGTGGGGGTGGGGGGGGGGGAAAGCGGAATAAACCTAAAATTCTCGGGACAGGAGCATGTGTCCAAACTTTAATCTTAACAGTTTTATTTCATCAGATACGATCTGTAAACAGGGCTTTAAGTGTAAAATACCGAACTTACCCTTTAATGTTGGCAACCTGACGTTAGCTGGCCTGGCCCATAATTTACTTATAGCAACAAGCAGCCTGGTTGACAAACTAAGCTAAAGATTTAACATTAGCATACATACATTAGCAGCAGGTGTCTGGAGTTGACTATGTTAACTTTAATTTGGATGTAGGTGCATAACAAGCAAACTCAGTTCACCTTTTGGAAAGAAAGCAGTCATCAGCTGCTTCCCCTCATTCTGCCTCCTTTCTTTTTACTTCCTGTCTTTCTTTTTTTGAAAGCCCAATTTGGGCTTTTTGTGCAACATGATCAGGCTCCCAGTCTCTAGATTCACTGCGTTACTTGTTTGCCGCCGGCTGCAGTCTGTGGGCGGACTAAACCATTTGGAAGGGGGAGGGGGGTCCAGAGTGTCTGGCACTGAGTTCATTCTCTCAGATGGTGTTATCAATATATATTGAAATGAATAATGACATCAATTGGAGGGCCCAATTAATTCGAATTAGGTTACAAAAAAAATAAAATAATAATTTATGGGATTTCAAAGGGCCCTCTCCCTAGACGGGGCCCTGGGTAGTCAGGTCCACTTTTCCCCACACTACCACACCCATGCGCTCATCTGCTAAACCTGCTTTTGCTCTGCTGGTGACAATCGCCCCTGACGTGCTACCGATGGCTTAAATTCCATTTTCTATTTATTTCAGGAGGCTGAGGTCTCGTTATCTCATTTATAGCGCTTTTTGACTGACGATATCAACGGTGATTGAGGTAACCGAGATCGGTGGCTTTTATTACGGTTGATAATTATTTTCCAGCAAGTATTTAATCGATGGACTTCCGTCGCATGATTTTTAGTATTAAATTAGGGCCGCTCAGTCGTCACTTATTACCGACACATGGTTTGTTTGGGGGGAAATAGTCTTCTCCTAGTCTCAATCATGTGAACATCCTTAATGCTGCTGTTGTCCTTATGACCAGAATCATATTGCAACTAATTCTAATCATATTAAGATTTAGCATTTTATTTTATTTTTATCTTCAATTCCACCCTCTGTCTATCACAGAGGATTGCCAGGTGTGGTTTTGTTTGGGGGGAATAATTTAGCTTTTCCAGTCCTAAACTGTGTGAGCATTCCCTTATGCTTCTGCTGTCCTCTGACTATCTGCTATTTCATGGTGCTCATGAAAGGTCAGAGGACTCCCTGAACAGAGCCATACCGCCAAGTTTATTTAAGAATTATCAACTTGAATTGCAATTTATTCAATAGAAATTCTCAATAATTTTTATTGTCTGTGTGTTCTTGACTTTATGGACCTGACAGAATTACAGTAATCCGAACTCCCGGACGAGCCCCCAATTTATGTTACGAACCCTTTTGTCCAAAGTGGCTACGTAAGGGTTTCACAACATAAAGAAGGACACGTGAAACATAAGTACGCTGCGTTAACATTTATTATACTCACAAAACACATAAAAACTCACGAAACACGTATCACAGATAAAGACATACTAAACTTCAAATAATATGACGGTAACAGACAATAACAAACGAACAGCAAAGTAATTTATCTAAATCAAAAGAAAACAAAAAGCTTGTTTGCTGATTCTCCTCTCTCCTGCCATGCTCCGCTTCAGTGTCCTTTATAGTGGATCAAAAGCGACTCCAACAAGGCGCAGGTGTATAATGACACACAGGTGCGGACCTAATAATGAACTCAGACACAACGAAAAGAAACAGAGTCATGACGTCATCACAAGGAGAGGAAAACACAAGACACAAACCGTAACACAGATAAATAAAACATAAAATAGTGAATAATAGTTCATATTATTTGAAATAAGATGTTAAATTATCAAGTACTTTAAAGTTAGTTTTAAACATGTGTCGAAGTGAACTTACAATCGGTGAAATTAGGAGGTCTTTTTGTCTCTGGTTAAAATCACAGATCCTTGAATTTCTGAGCAGAAGAGATGTTGGAGCTCCGTTTGCTAAATTGAAAATGAAGATTTTTCCATCATCGCACTGGCACCGGCCCTCCCTTTCCTCTATGTGTAGTTGCTATGTATTAGCTTTTGCAGTTTGTTTCAGGAAACATCAGACAATTAAAAGATAGGCCGGTCACCTGGTGTTTTACAATCAAAGACCACAACTGTCTCCTATCATAAAATCTCCTTATCTGAAGCCTTACTGTCTGGCTACCCCAAAATGTGATTATTTTGACACTTCACACGGACCATGCTGTAAGATCAATATAATTACATGTTTATACCAGTGTCTTCAGGAAAAAGTCAGGGGTCAAAACAAATATGGCCAGGAAGTTACATTTTATATAGCCTACTCTTATCCATTGATTGTTATGATAAGCTAAATTGTCCTTCCTCCCTGGGGGATCGGTCCCTCATCCTGTTTTTCTTGGAGAAAGCTTGAATACAATAGGCACCCCAAAAATCAATTCTGACACATTTTGAAGATCCGATTTCTTTTTCTACCATTTAAACTTGTGTGCATTTATTTAAAGACTGCATGTAGGCCTACCATTTTGACACTTGTGTTACCTTACGTCTTTGGCAATATTAAAGGTTTTCTAACTTTTTTTTTCCAGCACATGTAGAGTTACAGAAAATAATAATAGTGCAACAAACAAAGAGATTATGTTTTATTTATTTTAATCAGGTTTGTTAAAAGTATGTTTGAATGATGTTAGTTCGTCTGCGCTACCATGTATTTGCTATAACATTGAAAATATTTGAAAAACAGTTAAAATCAAGTAACGATGCAATCCTTTAAATATTAACTTTGACTGCATCAGAAATTAATGGATGTAAAATTATTATCATGTCACATGTGTGTAGTTAATGGGATGCTATAGACAAGGTTGTCCAGTAGAGGGCGGCATGGGTTTGCATAAGTTACCTTTTCTCTGTATGCACAGAAGTAGAGTGGTGGAGCGTCAGTCTGTCATCTGCTGAGACGGTGTCGAGAGGCACGTTGTCCGCGCTGCACCTGTTAATAAAGATTCCATTAAGTTATCTCCATGTCTCCACATTTATGATGCACCAACGGATTTTACAATGTGACATTTATTTAACATGACAGAAAAGACAGTAACACCACTGACACACATCAGGCCAAATATCATTATTCTTCAACCATAATTAAGTAGATGAGACTAAATTGTTACATTTGGCATACAATCTAAATGAATAGCTTTGAATGAAGTTTATCTGTAAATGGGAGTCACCGGTGTTTACAAAATGGATACTACGAGGTATCAAACCACAGCTTGTCAATCATGGTATACTAACTAAATTAAGTAGTGTAATACATAATTATTGTAGTTTTTATCTTATTTTATTTTATTTTTTTACTACAAATCCCTAACAATAAAGTAGGTCAAACCAGTGAGTTCAACTAAAACCTGGAAAGCGCATCAGCACTGAGCATTGAGCACTTGAATCCATCAAATATCACCCAAATCCTCTTTTTTTCATCATCTTGCTCTTGGTATCTGTGTCAGGGAGCCTCTATTTCAACCTGTTCCACAATATCGAGTGAAGATATTGCTGGAATATCCTTAAAATCTTGTTTGTTTAGAGTGAGGTCTGGAGTAGGCCGAAGCCCGAGGCCGAAGCTACCTGGGACTTTCTTGGTTTTTCACCCAGGGCCCAGGTGGACGCACAGGGTAAGAAACAACATGCCTCCCAGACAACCAAAGGCTATACCACCAGAGGATGAGTCACTGGTGACCATGAGTCTCTTCACTCAGACGCTTGAGCAGCAGAAAGATTTTTACAAAGACATGTTACAACAACAACAGGACAACTTGTGCAGCTCATAATTGATGGCACCAACAAACGCTTAGATGATGTATTTAAGGATGTTCAAGGAATTAAAATCAGCCTGGAATTTACTCAAGACAAAGTTGACAAAATGGCTAAAGTACAAGAGGAAATGAATAAGTTGAAGAAGCTTGAAGCAGAAATACTTAAATCAAAGGAGGATTTTATTGAGAACCAGTCACGAAGAAACAACCTTATAGTGGATGGCATTCCTGAGGAAAGAGGAGAGAGCTGGGATGTATCCGAGAAGAAAATCAAGGACATGTTGGTCAGCAAAATGGGTCTAAATGACAACAATATTGAAATTGAACGGGCCCATAGGATTGGCCAGCATCAGGAGGGTGGAAGACCTAGACAGATAATCGTCAAACTCCTGCGATTCAAGGACAAGCAGACCATTTTATCCTCTGCAAAGAAATTAAAAGGCACACGCATCTACATAAATGAGGACTTCTCTGAGGCTGTAATGAAGAAAAGAAAAGAAAAGAACTGCTACCCAAGCTGCGAGCTGCCCGGGAAAGAGGAGAAATAGCCACTCTGAAATATGATAAACTGGTCATAAAATCCAAGAGTGGAGGAGCCTAGTTAGAAGTATGTAAACATTCATTTTGTCTTGTTTATTTGTATTTTGTATGTTTTTACTTGTAATTTAGATCATGGCTATTGACTTGTGTCATTCAGCTTTTCAAATTAAGGGTTTTACAATAGCGCACTTGAATATCTGCAGTTTGAGATATAAAACTAATGATATATATCAGATTTTGCAGTCTAATAGTATTGAAATCCTGGCTTTGTCTAAAACACACTTAGATTCTAGCTTCACGGATGTTGATGTGAAAAGGCTATAGATTATCTATAGGGATAGAAATAGACATGGTGCTGGTGTTGCATTCTATGTTAAGGATAACATCCCAGTTAATGTTCGAAACGACTTCATATGGCAGAATATTGAAGCATTATAGGTACAAGTTCATATACCTCACATAAAGCCTATCTTAGTTGGGTGTGTATACAGACCTCCCAGTGCTAACACTCAATATTTGGATAACATATGTGAAATGTTTGATGCTCAAAACAGAGAGATATTTATTTTGGGTGATTTTAACATTGACTGGCTGTCACCAAACTGTCCAATGTATAAGAAGCTTAAATCTACAGCTACAATATGTGGCCTAAATCAAATCATAACTCAACCCACTAGGGTTGCTACCAGTACATTGGTGTTATCTGCAACATGTATAGATCATATATTTACAAACGCTTTTGAACAATGCTCCAAAGCAGTCTCTGTGCCCACTGGTTGTAGTGACCATAATATCATAGGAGTCACAAGAAAAACTAAATTGCCTAAAGGTGGCTGTAAAATAATTCATAAAAGAACTTATAGATATTTCAGCCAAGAGCAGTATGTGGGTGAAATTCAAGGTGTGGACTGGTCAGAAGTGTGTGAAGATTGTGACCCTGACTTAGCCCTTAATAGATTTATGGACATACTAATGAAAATAGTTGACAAGCATGCTCCTCTCAGAAAAGAGCTGTGAGAAAAAAAAGTGCCCCTTCGTTGGACAAAAATCTTAAAAATTGAATGCTGTCTAGAGATAACGCTAAAACAAAAGCTAATATTTATTGCGAACTAGCTGGTCAAAAACAAAACCGAACTCTTAGAAATAAAGTATGAATAGAAAGAAATGAATAGAAAGAAGAAAAAAGAGTACTTTCAGGAAAAGATTAATGAAGCAAAAAATGATGGTAAAAACTATGGAACACTTTAAATCAAATAATGGGCAGGAGTAAGCACTCAGCTGCTTCATATGTTGAAAATGATGGAGTGTTCATTACAGATCCAGAGGGAATGGCTAATTATTTCAACAATTATTTTATTAGTAAGGTAGAGAAATTTCGATCTGGTATGTGTCAGTAGTGTTACCCGGGACATTGTGTCAAAGTGATTAATGGCTTTGACCTTTGACCTTTAGGGGGGTTTCCCACCCCGCCCTCTTCCGTTATCTGGGATCAAAGGCTGACCTTTGACCTTAGGGGGTTTCCGCTTCCTCCGGTATAGGAGATCAAAGAGTTGACCTTTGCCCTGCTATCAATCCATCATGTAAATAGGCCAGTTGGTTTGACCCGGCGACCTCGCTAGCCATCGATCAAGTGATATGTAGTTTGACCTTGTGACCCTCGCTAATATAGATCATGGTTTTGAGATAAGAGATTCCAATTATTTTTGACGAATGGTTTTGATTGTTTGAAGAATTGGGTATAATTTGACATAAGGTTTTTTTAATTGGGGCTATGTCATAGTTTTGAACATGGCGGTTTAATATATGTGTTTGTGTTTTGACAGAAGGTTTTGAAGTCGGTCTTTTAATTATTTTTGATGAATGGTTTTGATCGTTTGAAGAATGCAGTATATGTAAGTGAGTGTATACTTGCTGTACTGTGAAACTGAGAAGAAATTGTAAAGTGCATCTCACACAAAAGTTGAAAAACCATTATTTAAAATAATATAAATGTCTATAAAATAAAACGTATAATATAAATATCTTACTAAAACCTCACACAAAAAGTTGAAATGATTATAAAATAACTTACTAAAGTTTTAAATGAAATATAAATTATCATCTTACTTAAGTTGAAAAACATTCATTTAAATTATATAAATGAAATATAAATGAACATCTTACTAAAGTTAAAAAACAATCATTTAAATTATATAAATGAAATATAAATAAACAGCTAAAAAATCCGCTGAACCAAGCATTTCAGTTTAAAGTTAAAAAGGAGTCACAAAAGTTGAAAAACAGCAAATGAAATATAAATGTCTATACAATAAAACGTATAATATAAATATCTTACTAAAGTTGAAAAACAGCATTCTAAATGAAATTTAAAATAAATGAAATATAAAATAAATGAAATAAACATCTACTGAATTAGTCTAGATAAAAATAAAATCATCTTACCTTTTTAGAGAGTTGAACAAGCTTATGAATGGGTTAAAATATTGTTTACACAACTTGTTTTACGGGATCCAGTCATTCCTGAAGGCCCTCTCACACAGTCTCAAAACATAGGGAGCGCGCCTGTGTGTGTGTGTGATAATATCTTGGGTCTTCCTATTATATTTGATGAATGGTTTTTGTTCGTTTGAAGTCAAGAAGGGTTATATAGTGAGTGTGTGTCACAGAATCACTCCCACCCAGCGCATTGGGGTTGCTGGACACTGTGGAAATGATAAAAGAGATTTTCTAATAATTACGTATATTTCACACTGACTAAAGTTGAAAAACATTCATTTAAATTATATAAATGAAATATAAAAAAACATATACAATCTTTGTAAGTCTTCATATGGGGTTTTTTCACACAGACCTTTGACCTTGGGTGGGTGTAACTCACAAAGAAGAATGTCTCCCTCTCTCTCTCAAAGCACGGGGCACGCGCGTCTGTGTGTGTGTGTGTGTTCAGCGATTAGAACGAGACATTGCAAATATTTTGTTAGTGCTAAATTTATTGTACAAGTATAAAAAGTTTATATATGATCTTTTTAAAAATGAAAATATTGTTTAAATTAAATATTTAAAGTTAATACATTCGTATAATCTATTTAACTTATAGCAGATTACTGTAATGTTTTTTTTTTTTTAACGGTGACCCTAAAGTATAATTGTTATTAAGCAATGTCTGTTTAGATTGTTGAAAAACTGTACTGTCGTCTTGAATCTCATTTATATGAAAAGATTCAATCAGCATTTTTGAAATATTTTGTTACTGCTAAATTTAAATGATCTCTTTTAAAAATAAAAAGATTGTTTCAATTCAATGAATTAATAAAAACAAATATTCTACATTGATGGTCTATGGAAAAACTTGACTTGAACTTAAATAATATTTTTTATTTATCAGGTTCATGTAAATAACTTTGAAATGTATGGGTCTCACAAGTCATCTCACACATTGTGTGAAATGTTCAATAATTCCTTAAGTATCTGTGAGAAAATCACCACATAGGCCTATCTTATGAAGAGAGAGAGCAACAATGAAGACATTTTAGAATCTGTGATGCCTCAGACTGACCCCCATTGATAGGCTGCTCATAATGTCCTTCCGAACCCCCGCACATCTTCAGAGAAATATGTTACTTGACAATAATGTTATCTTCAGGATATAGGGTGACAGAGCAGATGAGCCTCTGTGCATCATGTAATGCTAGTCTGCGAACACCTTTCCAGAGCCAAAGTTTTGTTCGTACTAAATTTATTTCAAAGCATAATCGTAAAAGATTAAATATGATCTTTTAAAATGAAAAGATTGTTTACATTAAATCTTTAAAGTTTTAATACATTTTTATATCTCTATTTATCTTTTAGAAGATTACTGTGATGATTTTGTTTAACAGTGACCTTAAGTAAAAATGTCATCAATATAACCATAGCCATAATGATTTTTGTACTGTAACAGCATATTCTATCCCTTACACCTAAACACTGTCATTACAGACAACTGCATTTAAAAAAAAAAAAAAAAAAAAAATCATTTAATATAATTTCTAACTGTTTTGCTCTCACACACACTAAGTTGGTTCCATAAATTACCTAATCTCTATTTTTTAAATGAAATGAATATAAAGTATATCTCAATGAATAATAACAAACATGTTACTAAAATGTATTCAAACAATTGAAACATAGTTTTAGCTAAATTAATATATATATATTTTACATTTATTATATATTTATAAATTAATATATATAGCACTTTACATTTTCATAGAGCTGAAGAAGTAGTTCTTAATGCAAGGATTAAAAACTATCCAAAAAGCAAATCGTTTAAGTTGTCATAAAGAAAACCCTCCCGGATCCTTCAGTGATAAACTGCAGGGTGAAACGAAGCTTCAGACCCTCACAGAGACGGGGGCAGTTACAGACCAGATAACACATGAACAGCTATAAACACAATGTCTCAGTAAAGCTAGTCTGCTTTCCAGAGTTTGATTCATACTAAATTCATTTAAAAGCATAATCTTAAAAGTTTAAATTAGATCTTTAATTTAATTAGATCAAATCTTTAAACTTTTATTAAAATCGTATCTTCTATTTATCTTCTTAGGAGACTTCTGTATGATATCAATGATTTTGCTTAAATTTAACATAAGGTATTATTTTTACTAAACACCGTCTGTTTAAAAAAAAAAAAAAAAAAAAATGTTTTAAAGCAAAAACTGTGCTTTGGCGTCTTAGATTTATAAAAAATATTAAATCAGCACTTTTGTCCATGCGACATGAAACTTGCTGTCAAGGTTTGTCACAATGTTTTTAAGAAATCCCAGGACTCTACATTGCTCTTATTTAGATTAAGTTGTATCATTTAGAAAATCAGCACATATTTTCAGAGACGCGTTGTGCCTCTGTGGCCTACGAGTAAAGTTTGTCTTGAGCGAATATTACATTTTACTCGTCTCAATTCAAAACATGATCTTACTTTTTCTACGCTAGCTATATGATCTATTACACGTATAAGATGAATATATCATTTTTTTACTTATCTTGTATCTCCCCGAATTATCCTTAATCAGTGTGGAAACACACAGGCTGAAATATATGTCTGAATTTTAAAATGTTATCTTTTTTTGATGCGACAGTTTGTCTGTTGGCCGCATGATACTATATATCAAGTTAGTCTTTAAAGGTACGCTGTGTAGGAATTTCTCCCATCTAGCGGTGAAATTCTACTTTGCATTTAAACGACTAGTGTTCTCTAGCGCCTCGCTGTTCAAAGGCGTGTTGCAACTGCTTCTCTAGCCGTTATGAGCCAAGAAGCAATGAACATGTCTTCCAGTAGCACATCATCGAGTTATACATGTTCTACCGTTATGCTGACTAAATAATGACTTACACAACCAAGTAATGAAAAAAAGCTTGTAATTTAGACCGTAACATTGACTTACCTGTCGAGAAGAAAGCAGCATCCCTTCATTATCTCTTTCCACCTGGGAAAAGCTAACGCGATATTTTGAATTCACCCGGTCGCGTTTCCTTTGAAATATTTTGTAAATTTTTTTTTTTTTTTTTTGCTTTTTGGCTACGAGGATACCTTTTCCTGTGATAAGTATGATCCTGCATTATAACGTGCAGTGTAGCCATTCAAATTTGGCTCTCACTGATCTCCTTGTACACTTTAGCTGGTTTCAGTCAGCCGGCTCTGAACGAAAACGCATTTTAGAAACGCGTTGAGGTAGGCTAGTGCTTTTTGCCCCTCTCTGCTATTATATATTTTTTCAAGATGGCGGAACGACATGGAAGCCTCCATGGACTTACCCGTCACGTATACATAGATAATAAATTCTTTGCTTACGAGGATAAGTCAAATCATTGGCAGAGGTAATGTAACACAAATGATGATATATTTATGAATAAAGACAATGATTTTAGCTAATAAAATCATTTTAGAAAACGACTGTACCTTCAATTTCAGATGTGTAAATGACAAAACAGCATTTTTCAATCGTCTTCAGATGTCGTTTCTTCAATGGGTCTCCTGAGAATATGTAATTTCCCTTAAAACCATAGATTAAGCTAAATGACACCACCGTTCCCCCCAAAATCAAATACTCTATACGATTTGTATTACACTTTTTCCAAAGGATAATCTTGCTGATATGATATGTCTGATGCAAGGTTTTGCAAAGAAATAGGTACTGCAATACTTCAACACAATGACATCATTAAGGATGGACGATGGGTGAAAACACGGCCTGTTTGACCCAAAATCAAATACTCTATTACACTTTTCAAATGATAATCTAGCTTTAAAGTTAGAAAAAAGTAAAAACCAAAACATATCTGTTGTGTTCTGACACAAGACCATTAACTGGTTCTTTTTGTTTTATAAGTTGACTTTTCTTATTTCTACAAATATCACCCCGATAAATATGGACACAATGTTTTTAGGAAAAAGCAGTGTTTTAAAATACACCTAAACCAGATGATTTATTTTTGGCAGACCTATGGAAATGCATGTTGGCTTCTAAGTTTTCAGGCATAGAGCAAACATGCAATATTTGAGAAAGCTACTATCGGTGTAATCTTTGCGAGGTCTCACCCACAACGCAAAACTTTGTGTTGGGGTGATCCAGGCATAGCTTCACTAAAAGAAAATACTACGGAAACCATTTTCAAACTGTAATTATACCATATTTTATTTATTTATATTATGGTTTCGCGTTGATTTAAAGTTGTGTTTGTTTTATTATTAACTAATACCTTTATTATTTTACCTAACACTTCAACATCCAACGCAGAATTAAAGAGATGAATGAGCCAAGGACGTTCTCTGACCCCAAATAAACAGATAATGCAATGCTCACGATCCACAATATACAGTTAGTGTGTGTGTTAATAGTTGTGCTTAAATCTTTAGTGATGCATAGTTCCACACTCTTGTAAAAATTATGGACTAACTTTAAAACACCCGTATAAGATTCAAAATAATTTATATTTATATAATAAATACACAAAAGTATGCAAATGATGGTTTTATTACTTCACTGTTTCACATTTTGTATGTTGGACTGTATGTGTTTTAGGTGAAGATGTTTCTTTGAGAGCCCTCAACATTCAGGGCCCTATCTTGCACCCAGCGCAATTGACTTTGAACACCGACGCATGTATCATTCCTATTCTGCACCCGCGCACAGCGGACTTTTCCCTCCACAGACGCACGTCGGTAAATTAGGGAATGAACTTGCGCTCGCGGGGGCGGTTCAGCGCAAAGAGGAGGCGTGTTCCGGCGCAAAACTTCAATGGTGCTATTTTCCAGATTTAGAAAGCAATTGCGCAACTGACCAGGGAAAAAACAGTCTAAAGACAGTGGCGCGTTGCGCGTTAGTGATGTAGTATTTTAAGGGCGCGTGCTTGGCCATAATGTAGCGTGTTAACGCGCATCCACTTTGATTCTCTAATATAAACAGATGCAGCAGTTTTCATTTTTGCAAATCATACATTATTACAAGGAAAAATATTAACACACGAGGGAAATCATTGTTGTGTCCGTGAAGATGTGAAAAAGATCTATCTAGATAAAAAAATAAAAAAATCTAGATTAGGCTACACATTTACTACCCAAATTATACGCCTGTTTAACCGAAGCTAATTTGGGTGGGTTTCTCCCATCATCCCCAATGTCACTTCTCTGTGTTTTACGGTCCTGACATGAACGTCGGTTTCCTCGGCTGTGAACCGCTCCTGGCGTGCGCCGGCAAATCCGTCGTTATAATAGCAATCCGCCGTGGAACAAGCGCGTCTGCTCTTAAAGGGAATGTGAGAGGACGCTCTGATTGGTTTATTTCACGTTACGCCCAAACCACACCTATGAATAATGAAGCTACTTCAGACCAACCCCTTTTAGATTTGCGCCGGGCGCAAGAGTCATATATCCCGCCGGGAAAATAGCAACAGCGCCGGGATCCGCCCACAAAGTTACTTGCGCTTTGCACTTTGACACTTGCGTTTCAGATCGTTAAAATAGGGCCCTCAGTGTTTATAGGAATAAATGAAAATTAAGAATTTAAGTGATACTTTGTTAGCGCATCTTTCCCTCTATCTACGATGTGGAACCACACAAAGTATAAACACGAAAAGTAAGCGTGCGCTGTTTTACACTTAAACTATTACAACAGAATCACATCTGACTATTGCGCTGAGAGATGCATATTCATTAAAGCTTGAGGCTGCTAAACAAATACAGAAAAGACACCTGTGATCAGTTTTGAATGTTTGTAATTTACATTTTATATTCTAGTCGATTACGCCATTTACATCTTGTTTCTTTTTTGTTTTTGTACATAACTATAGCCTATGAGCATGGTCAAACGTATAGGAATTTATGAAAAACATAGCATAAAGAGAATTAAATGACGGTCCTTCTACATGAGAGTGTTTAGAGACTAAACAAATCCTATTTCTTTTAGAACATCCTTCTGCTATGTCTACGAAACATCGACATGAAAGACGAGTATTGCTGTTTTTCTGTTAGTACCTATAACACTATTACACTTCAAACTCGGCTAACTATTACACTTAAGATACACAGTTATTTTTTTGTATGTCGCCAAACAACATTCTGACCCCACTTTTATTCTGGCCCCCACCGATACTTTGACACCAGAGTTTTAGGCCTGATCCAGAAAACAGACGTTGTGTTTTATATGTTAATAATTGTTCTTCTTTTTATGAAAACATGTGGTAAGCAGTTTTTGGCCTCATCGGCAGAATGCCGAATCTAACTATCAACAGTTATATGTGAAACGAGCTCAGTCGCATTAGAGTTGGATTCTTGTTTATATTGAACATTTCTTCTGAAACACATCGTTTTGAAATTGTTTACCAATTTTTAACGCCGCCATTCTCAATCTATTGCAGCGTGTCTATTTTCCTTACACTTTGAAAAACAACTATGCTGATAGAAATTTCTTGCGTACGTCTATCTCACACCGATAGTATAGGTGTCGCCTGCACCGCCTCATCTACACCTAAAGAAAACATTTACAAGAGTTGCGAATGTCGAAATTTATATTAAAAAATTAAAAATGCCACGAGACAAAGACCAGAAAACATCTTTCTGTAAGCGACCCTCAAAATCTGTTACATTTGTCGCTTTGTTTGAAGAAAAACTTAAATCGGCAGGTGCTTAATTACTATTGAAGTCTATTAAACAACCCCTGAATTCGGCTATGACGTGTTTAACGCAATATTTAAACTCAACACATTTGAATGCGATAAAGGTCTATAACTGAACTTAAAGCCTTACTTTCTAAATGTTTTTTACGGAACTTGTTGCGAACAATTCACCCCCTCACAATCTTTAATGAAAATGTAATTACTGGATTGAGAGAAAATATTTGCCTTTGTCTCCCCACTTTGTCAGGAAAACTATGTTTCCTACTTTTTCCTACATTTAGCATTAAACCACGGTATTCACACTAGTCATTTAAATAGTATATTATCCTAGTTTATGACTTTATTTTGGGGCGGTAAGTGTTTAATTTTGTAAAAAGGATTTCAAACGCTATTTAGATTGTGTAATAGCCTACCATTTTTAAATGAGATCAGACATGACTATAAAATAAAATTTTGTAATTTTTTTTATTTCAGTGTTATACAATCATACATTGAAGTAGTAAAGAAAATGACAGACATTTACAGATGGTCTAACCAAAAAAGAAAGTCGCGGCACGCTATCATGTTTTGCTCTAGGCTGTAGCTGACCAGACTTTCAACTATTTCACCAATGTCAGTTTTTGCTTTTTTTGACACCAGTGACACACAGAGATCTGTTACAAACGTACATATACAGAGTAGTTCAGTGACTCCTAGCTCTTTGCCAGAACTTTCAAGCATCACATCCAGAACTTTTCTGAGGATTACGTCGATCGACTCTTTACCGTTAAAAAACATGGGTGTAACATCCGTCCATGATCCAACCAACCCTCTTATGTCATCCATTTCATTTTTGAGATTTGTTTCACGTTTGGTATCCCCCGCCGAATCGTTATTCATATCACACGCAGCGTCGATGATCCTGTGCATCAAGCCAACCATCTGGCCTCTAAAATGATCTTTAAACATACAGTCTAGCGTAGCTCTTAAACGACACTCTTTGCCCGTGGCGCACTCACACGCCGGATGAAACTTGCCCCCTGCTTCGTCAGAACTCAACGGGGAGTCGCTCTCCATCAGCTTTTGCGTCGCCATTTCAGAAGTTGTCCGATTTTTAGATAGTCCTCTATTTGATGGTGAAAGACTCTGTTAGTTTCTGGAATCTCCTGAGTGAGTCCTTGCAGCACAATCGTCCAGGCCTCTTGCGTTAACGCACGGAAGTTTGTGTTTTTGCGGTTAGAAGCGTGAGTCGAAGAAGTTTGCGGTAGGGTCAGACAATGTCCAGACAATGTTCCTTTGACTTTTGATCGCTGAGACGTCGCAGTAGCACAGCAGTCCGCAGTTAGTAGAGCTAAAACCAAGGGTTTTGTGTGATAACTGAGGCTGAGCTCTGTGTAGAGTTTATCAGGACAACTGATAGAGCTCAGCCCACCCCGGATGGATGGGGTGTATAGGGGTGTCGCCTTCATGATGTCGTAAATATGCATATGCCACCCTACAAAATTTTATTTTATAGTCATGTCTGATCTCATTTAAAAATGGTAGGCTATTACTGTCATGACAGAAATCACAGGAAGCAGTTGCAGGTACTCAGGTTTATTTGGAAGAGACAAACTCAGAACAGTACGAAACGAGGACAGGGAGGCGGCGACTCAGGCTCGTGCAGGGACTCGATGGTCTGTGAAGTGCTGGTGCGGTGAGAAGTGGTAATCCCAAAAGCCCGGTGAAGAGGTGAGGAAACACTGACAGGAACTCGGGAACAGGAGACACACAAGACGATCGCGGGACACGGCCAGACTCCACCAACACCGACAAACAATCCGACACTGGAACAGAGAACGAGGAGAGTATTTATTGGGAAGGAAATGAGCCGCAGCTGTGAATGATGATGATGATGATGATGATGATCAGCTGGAGCGCTGAACAAACACGTGAGTGGGACAACGCCCATTCACACATAAACAAACCAAGACACGAGACAAAGAAGAGGCAATGCATTCAACAACCGTGACAGTACCCCCTCCTCTAGGAACGCCTCACGGCGTTCCCAGACTCCCTTACCTGTCGATTGTAATCATCGATAAGAGAGTGATCCAGGATGTCACGAGTCGGAACCCAACTTCTCTCCTCCGGACCGTAACCTTCCCAGTCCACCAAGTACTGGAACCCGCGTCCCCTCCGCCTAGAGTCCAGAATATGACGGACCGAATAGGAAGGTTCCCCATCTACGAGTCGCGGCGGTGGGGGAACCGGGGCAGGCGGATTAATGTGGGAAAAAAAACGGGCTTAATTTTGGACACATGGAATACCGGATGAATTCTCTTGTACGCTAGAGGAAGGTTGAGGCGGACTGCCACCGGACTAACAATCTTGGTGACAGAAAACGGGCCAATGAATTTAGGAGCCAGCTTATTGGACACGGAGCGAAGCGGAATGTTTTTGGTAGAAAGCCACACTTTGGAACCGACGACATATACGGGAGGCCTACGCCGGTGGCGATCGGCTTTAGCCTTGGTGCGCGCCCCCACTTGGAGTAAAGTCTCACGGGCTCTAGTCCAAGTGCGGTGACACCTCTGGACGAAGGCGTGAGCGGAGGGAACCGCGACTTCGGACTCCAGACTAGGAAAAACAGGTGGCTGGTACTCTATACTACACTCAAAGGGGGATAGGCCCGTAGATGACACTGGCAACGAATTGTGGGCGTACTCCACCATAGACAGTTGTTGACTCCAGGAGGAAGGATTCTTGGCGACCGTACATCGCAAGGTTCTTTCCAGATCCTGGTTGGCTCTCTCAGTCTGACCATTACTCTGGGGGTGAAACCCAGAAGACAGACTGACCGTCGCCCCCAGCAATCTACAAAACTCTCGCCAAAATTTGGACACAAATTGGGGACCCCTGTCGGAAACCACGTCTGTCGGGAGGCCATGTAACCGAAAGACGTGATCCACGACTGCAACCGCTGTCTCCTTGGCTGAAGGCAATTTGGGCAAGGGAATAAAGTGGGCTGCCTTCGAGAATCGGTCCACCACGGTCAAAACTACCGTGTTACCCTGGGAGGGTGGGAGGGCGGTAACAAAATCTAGTGCGATATGGGACCAGGGTCTCGAAGGCACCGACAGCGGTTGGAGTAACCCATCTGGGGGTCGATTAGACGACTTGCCAATGGCACAGACGGAGCAAGCCAAAACAAAATTGTGAACGTCGCGAGCCATAAGCGGCCACCAGAATCGTTGTCTGACTAAGAATAGCGTGCGACTAACTCCTGGATGGCAAGCAAGACTAGAGCAATGACCCCACTGAATGACGTCTGGACGTAGTTCCTCCGGCACAAACAAGCGGTTAGGTGGGCACCGGATCGGAGGCGTTACCCCTTCTAGAGCCATCTTGACTCTCGATTCGACCTCCCAAGTGAGCGTAGAGACAATTAGGGTCTCAGGAAAAATGCGCTCGGGAGTAGGTGCGTGTTCGGACCGGTCAAAAATACGCGACAAAGAATCGGGTTTGATGTTCTTGGAACCCGGACGATACGAGAGGGTAAAATCAAAACGGCCGAAAAAAAGTGCCCACCGAGCCTGCCTGGAGTTCAACCTTTTGGCCGTCCTAATGTATTCCAAATTCTTATGATCAGTCCAGACGATGAAGGGTACCCCCGATCCCTCTAGCCAGTGACGCCATTCCTCCAAGGCTAACTTGACTGCCAACAACTCCCTGTTACCAATGTCATAATTGCATTCGGCGGGTGACAAACGATGGGACAAAAACGCGCACGGATGCATCTTGTCGTCTGAAGGAGAGCGTTGGGAAAGAACTGCGCCTACCCCCACCTCTGACGCGTCGACCTCCACCACGAACTGACGTGAAGGATCAGGGGCGATTAAGATGGGAGCCGAAACAAAGCGACTCTTGAGGTTGGAAAAAGCAGTCTCGGCTGCTTCTGACCACCTGAACGCAGTTCTGGGGGAGGTCAAGGCGGTCAGAGGCGCGGCTAGTTGGCTAAAGTTGCGAATAAAACGCCGGTAGAAGTTGGCGACCCCAGAAACCTCTGTAGGGCCTTACGGGAATCTGGGTTTGGCCACTCTACTACAGCCTTAACTTTGTCAGGATCCATACGCATACCCTCAGCCGACACGATGTGTCCTAAGAAAGGGACTGACTGTGCGTGGAACGCGCATTTCTCCGCCTTGACAAAAAGCCCATTCTCTAACAACCTTTGGAGTACTCATCGGACGTGCTGCATGTGTTCCTGGAGAGACGAGGAAAAAATCAGAATGTCATCCAGGTAAACATAAATAAACTGATCGATCATGTCTCGCAGCACGTCATTAACGAGCGCCTGGAAGACTGCGGGACTGTTGGACAGCCCGAAGGGCATGACCAAGTATTCAAAGTGTCCTCTAGGGGTATTAAAAGCAGTCTTCCATTCATCCCCCTTCCTGATGCGGACCAAATGATAAGCATTACGTAAGTCCAGTTTTGTGAAGAGAGACGCTCCCTGCAACCTCTCGAAGGCTGAAGACATCAGCGGCAAAGGATAAGTATTCTTCACCGTGATGTTGTTCAGCCCCCGGTAGTCAATACAAGGTCGCAGCGACCCGTCCTTCTTCCCCACAAAAAAGAACCCTGCCCCCGCCGGAGATGAGGAAGGTTGGATGAACCCGGAAGCTAGAGAATCAGAAATATATTTCTCCATAGCCTCCCTCTCTGGAACCGAGAGTGAATAAATCTTGCCCTTAGGCGGAGACTTACCTGGCAGTAAATCTATCGCACAGTCATAGGGACGGTGCGGAGGAAGAGAAGCAGCCCTTGACTTACTGAACACTTCTCTCAGGTCACGGTACTCCGAGGGCACGTTTGACAAATCCACTGCCTCCTCCTGAAACAAAGGAACAGACACAACAGAACAGGCTGACACAAGACACGAACTATGACACTCAGCGCTCCAGGCAGATATGGTTCTCTGTTTCCAGTCAATACGGGGGTTGTGATGATTGAGCCAGGGGTGACCTAAGACGATGGGTGTGAACTGAGAGTCCAAGATGTAAAATGATATAGTCTCTGCGTGATTTCCGGAGGTGATGAGTGTGACGTTCTCGGTGGCCTGGTAGATGGCTGGTAATGATTGTCCGTTGAGTGCGTGCACAGTGATACTCTGGGGAAGTGTTCTGAGGGGGACTTGAAACTGTTGAGCAAATGTGCGGTCCATAAAATTACCTTCGGCCCCGGAGTCCACAAGTGCAGTGCATTGGTGATCGTGGACAGACCATCGAAGTCTTACCGGGAGGACGGTGGATGTGGGCTTTTCGGCGGAGATCCCACCCGATAGTAGCCTCATGCTTACTACCGGGCTTGGCCTTTTACCGGGCAACCGTGAGCGAAATGTCCCGCTCCCCCACAGTATAGGCAAAGGCCTAGGGACCTCCGCCTCTCCCTTTCCTCCCGGGAAAGCCGAGCTCGACCCACCTGCATGGGCTCGGGATCGGAGAGACCGACCGCGTCCCTGCCGCTGGACCGCAGATGCTCCAACCCTCCACGGAGCACGCTGGGTGGATCCCGTGGCCCGACCCGAGCGAGTCGAGCGTCCACCCTGAGGGCGAGGTCCATGAGCCCGTTGAGAGAGGGTGGTAAGTCCAGTGCGTAGATCTCCCTTTGGACGCGGTCGGCCAGCCCATGCAGGAACCTATCCCACTGCGCTTCCTCGTTCCAGCGACACTCGGCCGCCAGGGTCTTAAACTCGATAGTATAATCAGACACGGAGCGTTCCCCCTGCCGAAGCTCCGATAAGACCCTGGCCGCCTCTCTCCCCGCGACAGCGCGGTCAAAAACTCTCTTCATCTCTGCCGAGAGCGCCTGGAACGAGGAACAGCAGGTCTCTTGGTTCTCCCACACCGCCGTCCCCCCAAAGTGCCGCTCTCCCAGTCAACAGAGTGAGCACGAAAGCCACCTTAGTCTCCTCCCTCTCGAAGGTCCTTGGCTGGAGGGCGAAATGCATCCCACAATGCGTCAGAAACGGACGGCAAAAATTGGGCTCACCGGAGTACGGCTCAGGAGGCGGTAGGCGGGGTTCGGACTGAGAGGCGGGCACCGGTGGTGTAGGAGGGACAGGCGGTGCGGCTGGCGCAGCGGGAGGTTGCAGCATTTGGAATCGCTGGGTCAGCTCGGACACCTGCGCGACGAGAGCCTGAATCGCACGCGCTGCCTCCCCCTGGTGACGATCCTGTGCATCCATTCTTTGAATGCTGGCACGAACGAAGTCCTCCATGGTTGTCGCGGTGCCACCTGCTGCTTCCATGGAACGGTCGGATTGTTCTGTCATGACAGAAATCACAGGAAGCAGTTGCAGGTACTCAGGTTTATTTGGAAGAGACAAACTCAGAACAGTACGAAACGAGGACAGGGAGGCGGCGACTCAGGCTCGTGCAGGAACTCGATGGTCTGTGAAGTGCTGGTGCGGTGAGAAGTGGTAATCCCAAAAGCCCGGTGAAGAGGTGAGGAAACACTGACAGGAACTCGGGAACAGGAGACACACAAGACGATCGCGGGACACGGCCAGACTCCACCAACACCGACAAACAATCCGACACTGGAACAGAGAACGAGGAGATATTTATGGGGAAGGAAATGAGCCGCAGCTGTGAATGATGATGATGATGATGATGATGATCAGCTGGAGCGCTGAACAAACACGTGAGTGGGACAACGCCCATTCACACATAAACAAACCAAGACACGAGACAAAGAAGAGGCAATGCATTCAACAACCGTGACAATTACACAATCTAAATAGCGTTTGAAATCATTTTTACAAAATTAAACACTTACCGCCCCAAAATAAAGTCATAAACTAGGATAATATACTATTTAAATGACTAGTGTGAATACCGTGGTTTAATGCTAAATGTAGGAAAAAGTAGGAAACATAGTTTTCCTGACAAACTGGGGAGACAAAGGCAAATATTTTCTCTCAATCCAGTAATTACATTTTCATTAAAGATTGTGAGGGGGTGAATTGTTCGCAACAAGTTCCGTAAAAAAACATTTAGAAAGTAAGGCTTTAAGTCAAGTTTTACCAAATATTAAGATATTAAAGATCAGTTATAGTCCTTTATCGCATTCAAATGTGTTGAGTTTAAATATTGCGTTAAACACGTCATAGCCGAATTCAGGGGTTGTTTAATAGACTTCAATAGTAATTAAGCACCTGCCGATTTAAGTTTTTCTTCAAACAAAGCGACAAATGTAACAGATTTTGAGGGTCGCTTACAGAAAGATGTTTTCTGGTCTTTGTCTCGTGGCATTTTTAATTTTTTAATATAAATTTCGACATTCGCAACTCTTGTAAATGTTTTCTTTAGGTGTAGATGAGGCGGTGCAGGCGACACCTATACTATCGGTGTGAGATAGACGTACGCAAGAAATTTCTATCAGCATAGTTGTTTTTCAAAGTGTAAGGAAAATAGACACGCTGCAATAGATTGAGAATGGCGGCGTTAAAAATTGGTAAACAATTTCAAAACGATGTGTTTCAGAAGAAATGTTCAATATAAACAAGAATCCAACTCTAATGCGACTGAGCTCGTTTGACATATAACGTCTCAGGTTACAACTGTAACCTATGTTCCCTGAGAACAGGGAACGAGACAATACGTCATCGACGCTTTGGGGAACGCCTCAGGCGTGACAGGTGTCCTGAAATCAAATATCAACTCACAGCAATCATGCTGACCGGCGACAGCCCGTGCATCATCAGCTTGAATGATGAGCGCGCAACCTGGATGTATAAAAAGGGCGCCTTGAAACCGTAACAACATCCTATCGTCTTCAGGGACTGTTGCAGGCAGGCCCCGAGGCATGGCAGGGAGACGTATTGTCTCGTTCCCTGTTCTCAGGGAACATAGGTTACAGTTGTAACCTGAGACGTTCCCTTTCGAAGGGAACTCAACAATACGTCATCGACGCTTTGGGGAACGAAATACCCACTCCGCCATGCTGAGGGGAGTGCATGCCCAAAGGCAGTGACAACTGTCAAAACCAAAAAGTTCAGAGAACACTGGGACCACTCACCCTTAGGTCATATCGGGCTGTCAGTGACAGCACTCCCTACCGGTCATAGCCCAAGCTAATGAACCAAGAACTGCCAACACATAGTTAATGTGGGGTAAATCTGGGCCAGCTCAAAGGCTTAAGACCACAACTTCCAAAAAGACGGGGTCAATTCTAGGGAGAGTGGCTAGGGGACCCATGGGACTCCCAGCCAGTCACTATTCAGGAGAGCATGCCTCCTGAAATGCCTCCAGGCTGACCTGGTGATCTAAACTAAGACACACAGTATGGCCATTGCCTGTCTGTCCGAGACAGAACCTCTGGAAGTTGCCTTGGATAAGGCATCCAAAAACCGAAGGCCTGCGAAGCTGGCAGAAACCATTCAGTCACGGACCACAGAGACGGGATCTCATGGAGAGTGTGACTATATTTCGAAATGACGAACGTTGTCCACTCGATCCACGGGTCTACCCAGTGCTCGCTCCGAACACTGGGGACGTAAGAGAGGGTTCAAACCAGGAAGGTATACTGAGGCCTAAGACCTGATGATCTCCTCATGTGGGGAGCTCCAGAATGTGAGAGCTCATATCGGGAAGGCCGGTGAGGCCTGAAACCTGGCGACCACAGATTCCTGTGGGAGCGCATACTCATGGAGCTACCTACAGAAAGGCCTAATGAGGCCTGTAACCACAGAATGTGGGAGATAGCTTGAAAGTGAGGCGCCTGTCATAATACAATGTGACAGAAGACGCATCTAGAGTGAGACCCAAGGTGGAGAACCGGAGTCTGAGTCATGTAAGAAAGGGAATGAGACGGGCAGCGCATAACCCTAAAATATGGATTTTTAGAAAGTACACGAAACGAAAGTGCGTGTGCTTAGCCATTCCGAATCCAGGGAGGCCTGGTGAGGCCTCTAACCTGGCAACCACAGTATGTGGGAGCTCATACTCAGGAAGGCCTGTGAGGCCTAAAACCTGGCGACCACAGAAAGTGGGAGCTCATATTCAGGAAGGCCGGAGAGGCCTGTAACCTAACAGTCACACAATGTGGGGCTACCTTCAGAAAGGCCTAATGAGGCCTGTAACCACAGAACGTGGGAGATAGCTTTGAAAATGAGGCTCCTGTCATAATACATTGTGACAGAAGACGCATCTAGAGTGAGACCCAAGGTGGAGAACCGGAGTCTGAGTCATGTAAGAAAGGGAATGAAGCGGGCAGCGCATAACCCTAAAATATGGATTTTTAGAAAGTACACGAAACGAAAGTGCGTGTACTTAGCCATTCCGAATCCAGGAAGGCCTGGTGAGGCCTCTAACCTGGCAACCACAGTATGTGGGAGCTCATACTCAGGAAGGCCTGTGAGGCTTAAAACCTGGCGACCACAGAAAGTGGGAGCTCATATTCAGGAAGGCCGGAGAGGCCTATAACCTGACAGCCACCCCATGTGGGGCTACCTTCAGAAAGGCCTAATGAGGCCTGTAACCACAGAATGTGGGAGATAGCTTGAAAATGAGGCGCCTGTCATAAT
>JARPMJ010008325.1:0-5000 GCA_033366665.1 Phoxinus dragarum
AACTTGTTTGCCTCAATAATGACTGCTAATAATTAGTAGTTGGGTTTTGATTCTGGGATGTGAATATGATCATGATGAGAAAGGCATTAATATGTGCTTTATTAGTACTAATAAACAGCTAGTGATATACATGCTAATAAACAACTAGTTAATAGAGAGAATTGAATCCTAAAGTAAAGTGTTAGATTTGTTCATGTTTCTGAAAGAGGCTCTTCTGCTTTTATTAGATCAGAAATCACAGTAGAAACGGTGAAATATTATTATAATGTAAATTGTAATTTTTAAAAAATGATATAAATAATAATAAAAATGGTTCCATGTGTTGAGCCGTAGAATAGCTCTGGTTCCTGCAGTGGTGTTCAGTGATCTAGTCTCTAGTGTTCGTCAGAAACGCGGACGCACATGCGCTGAACACACACACTTGAACACACACACTTGAACACGCCTCATCCGTGAGCACACAGGGTGTGTTTGAGGACCTCCGCTGACCCAGACCTGCCCGACCGGCTCTCCTCCTCTGATCATCACACTATCCACATTTCCTCATTTACTGCACTATATCAGACTACAGGATTACTCCACATTTCATTTTAAACACTTTTTACTTATTTAATCTTCTGAAAAAGTGATCTCCGGTCACTCAAGATTTATTTATTAAAAGATGAAGAAATGCCAGTATGTGGTAATAGTTGTTATTGAAATATCCTGATTTTGATGATATGAGAATAGTTTACATGGAAATTTTATTTGTGGCCATTTAAAAAAATTGCAAAATTGTAGGTTTTCTATCAAATATATAATTGCTAAAGATTTTGATTGCCATTATTTTTAAAAAATAAATTAAATCTACATCCTTTTATTTGTTTATTAAATTTTATTATTATTTATTTGTTGTAATTAGACATGAAAATAGCTTTTGTTGTGGATATGGTGTTCAATAATATTAAATAAATAAATAGATTCCGAGCTGGAGTGCCGTTGATCTCCACCAGAGGGCACTCCTCCATTGCCACGTCAACATGGACTACATTTCCCAGAATGCACTGCCCAGACTCTGATTGCTGCCAGCTGTGTGTGTGTTTAACTCTGTCTATATTAGCCCGGTTCATGCAGTCGTTCAGTGCCGTGTGTGTGTGTGTGTGTGTGTGTGTGTGTGTGTGTGTGTGTGTGTGTGTGTGGTGTGTGTGTGTGTGTGTGTGTGTGTGTGTGTGTGTGTGTGTGTGTGTGTGTGTGTGTGTGTGGTGTGTGTGTGTGTGTGTGTGTGTGTGTGTGTGTGTGTGTGTGTGTGTGTGTGTGTGTGGTGTGATGTGTGTGTGTGTGTGTCACAGTCACAGTCACATCTGCTCCTCCTGACCCTGTAATAATAAAGCTACAAATCAATGGAGTTGCAAAATGACTGAGACTCCGATGGCGACCCCTGCTGGACACACTGCTAATGCCTTTATTGAAGTTTACTGTCAGGTTGATGCCGCATGAGCACCTGGTTATGAACTGCATGTTATCGTGTGTGTGTGTTGTGCAGGTGTTGTTCAAGTCGGCGGCTCCCAC
Source organism: Phoxinus dragarum (assembly GCA_033366665.1). Classification (NCBI taxonomy): domain Eukaryota; kingdom Metazoa; phylum Chordata; class Actinopteri; order Cypriniformes; family Leuciscidae; genus Phoxinus; species Phoxinus dragarum. The sequence continues at coordinate 1,549 of JARPMJ010008325.1, forward strand.
CGGTGATGTTCTGCTGGATGAAGCGCTGAAACACATCAAGAGCACAGAACCACCAGAGGACGTGTCCAGCTGGATCGAGCTGCTCACAGGTGACACACACACACACACACACACTCAACACACACACACTCCTCACACACACACACACACAGACACACACTCTTACACACTCTCACACACACACACACACACACACACACTCTCTCACACACACACACACACAGACACACACACACTCACACACACTCTCACACACACACACACACACAGACACACACTCTCACACACACACACAGACACACACACACACACTCTCTCACACAGACACACACACACACACACACACTCACACAGACACACATACACACTCTCACACACACACACACACAGACACACACACAGACACTCTCTCACACACACTCTCTCACACAGACACACACACACACACATATAATCACAAACACACACACACACATATAATCACAAACACACACCACATAATCATAAACACACACACACACACACACACACTCTCTCACACACACACATACATAATCACAAACACACACACATAATCACACACACACACACAGACACACATAATCACAAACACACTCACACACACTCTCTCACAGACACACATATAATCACACACACACTCACACACAGACACACATAATCACAAACACACTCACACACACTCTCTCCACAGACACACATATAATCACAAACACACAGACACACATAATCACAAACACACTCACACACACTCTCTCACAGACACACATATAATCACACACACACTCACACACAGACACACATAATCACAAACACACTCACACACACTCTCCTCACAGACACACATATAATCACACACACACTCACACACAGACACACATAATCACAAACACACTCACACACACTCTCTCACAGACACGCATATAATCACAAACACACACACACACATAATCACAAACACACACACACATAATCACAAACACACACACACACATAATCACACACACACACACACACATAATCACAAACACATAATCACACACACACACACACACATAATCACAAACACATAATCACAAACACACACACATAATCACACACTCACACACAGACACACACACACATATAATCACAAACACACACCACACACACATAATCACACACACTCACACACAGACACACACAATCACAAACACACACACACACATAATCACACACATAATCACAACACACACACATAATCACACACTCACACACAGACACACACACACATATAATCACAAACACACACACACACACACATAATCACACACACTCACACACAGACACACACAATCACAAACACACACACACACATAATCACACACACGCTCACACACACATAATCACACACACATAATCACACACACACAATCACACACACACACTCACACATAATCACACACACACACAAAATCACACACTCTCTCACACACACACACATAATCACACACACTCGCACTCACACACACTCGCACTCACAGACACACACACACTCGCACTCACAGACACACACAGACACACACTCGCACTCACACACACACACACATACATACACACACACACACACACACACACACTAATGTCGTCCCTGATGCCTGTATAGATAGGAAGGTCCCTCTGGTTGGAACAGAGCCTTAAACCCGCCTTTAAACAAGCAAGACATTTTTATTTATTTTATGTCTTGTTTTCCAGTACAAGCATCTTCATCTGTGGTGTGTGTGTGTGTGTGTGTTCAGGCGAGACCTGGAACCCGCTGAAGCTGCACTATCAGATGCGTAACGTGCGCGAGCGCCTGGCGAAGAGTCTGGTGGAGAAGGGCGTGCTGACGACGGAGAAGCAGAACTTCCTGGTGTTCGACATGACCACACACCCGCTCACCGACGGCGCGCAGAAGCAGCGGCTCGTGCAGCGGCTGCAGGACACACTCCTGGAGCGCTGGACCAACGACCCGCTGCGCATGAGCCGGCGAGCGCTCGCGCTGGTCCTGCTGGCGCACGTGTCCGACGTGCTGGAGAACGCCATGTCCTCGCTGCCGAGGAGCGCTACGAGCTAGCATCCACGCGCTCGCGGAGCCTGACCGAGGCGGAGCCGGAGGCGGAGAGCGCGCGGGTCACGACCCCGGCCGAGGAGATGATCTGGGCCGTCCTGGCCGCGTTCAACAAGTCCTGAGACCTGCCGCGGCGCCGCCTCCAGTCGCGCTCCTGAAGCCAACACTGCGCGAGTGGCGGTCCTTGCGCACGGACTCCGAAATTGTCGTATGCGTTTTTTCCCGTATTCGTCACTTGGTGGCTCTGAGCTACGGATGAGGGAAACGCAGAAAATCGAATGCGAATGTTTTTTATGACGGACGAAAGTTTCGGAGGTTGTATTTATTTTTTTTACGTGCAAAAATGACGAGAATTTCAGACTTCGTGTGCTAGGACCTTTAAACTGCAGTTCCTCCACTGGCCACTAGAGGCAGAATCCCATAGAGCCGCTGTTATAATGCCCTTCATCACCACTGTGAGGCGGTGGATATTTTTACAACTCATCCGTTTAAATTATATTAAGCCTTAAAGTTCTGCATAATTAAGGGCGTGGCCACTTGAGTGACAGGTGGATAGTCACTGCTAGCCGTTTGTCTGCCGCACATTTATTATGGAAACACAAACTCTAATGTTGGATGTGATTAATCGCTGCACTGGTGAAAACATAAACTTACTTTATCTCAGAAAGCTGCCAACATGTCTCATGTGTGTTTAGTTCAACGTGAAGTGATAACCAAAACTGATATAAATTCAAAACGTTAAAAAAATAAACTTTTAATTTTAAATGAAAGATATTGATAAAAAATATGATGGTATGTTAATGACACTGGTAACACTTTACAATGAGGTTTTATTTGTTTACATAATTTAACTACATTAGTTACAATGAACTAATAATGAACTCTGCTTTTGATTAAAGTTAATCTCATCATGTGCGAATACATGTTTAATATCAGAACTCTGAGCGTTAGTTAATACACTTCCTCGTCATGTGACATCACTTCCTGGTCATGTGACATCACTTCCTCGTCATACGGCATCACTTCCTCGTCATGTGACATCACTTCCTCGTCATGTGACATCACTCGTCATGCAGCATCACTTCCTCGTCATGCGGCATCACTTCCTCGTCATGCGACATCACTTCCTCATCTTTTGTGTGTCAATGGTTGCGTCCTAAATCACATTCTCTCTTGAGTCGGGACTTATTTTTAATAATTACTTCATGACCACTAAAAAGTACATTCAATATAGTGTGTGTGTGTGTGTGTGTCGTGTGTGTGTGTGAGTGTGTGTGTGTGAGAGTGTAATCTGGATGTACTACAGCCGCCATGATGTCATTATCATGTGACCTTCCGTCGCTTC
>JARPMJ010008325.1:10000-12500 GCA_033366665.1 Phoxinus dragarum
GGGTTGTTTGGTGGAGGGGGGGTTATGGCGTGGGGTTGTTTGGTGGAGGGGGGATTATGGGCGTGGGGGTGTTGTTTGGTGGAGGCGGGATTATGGCGTGGGGTTGTTTGGTGGAGGCGGGATTATGGCGTGGGGTTGTTTGGTGGAGGTGGAGGGGGGATTATGGCATTGGGTTGTTTGGTGGAGGGGGGGATTATGGTGTGGGGTTGTTTGGTGGAGGGGGGTTTATGGCGTGGGGTTGTTTGGTGGAGGGGGGGATTATGGTGTGGGGTTGTTTGGGTGGAGGGGGTTATGGTGTGGGGATGTTTGGTGGAGGGGGGATTATGGTGTGGGGTTGTTTGGTGGAGGCGGGTTATGGCGTGGGGTTGTTTGGTGGAGGGGGGATTATGGTGTGGGGTTGTTTGGTGGAGGCGGGTTATGGCGTGGGGTTTGTTTGGTGGAGGGGGGGATTATGGCGTGGGGTTGTTTGGTGGAGGGGGGATTATGGAGTGGGGTTGTTTGGTGGAGGGGGGATTATGGTGTGGGGGTTGTTTGGTGGAGGCGGGTTATGGCGTGGGGGTTGTTTGGTGGAGGGGGGGGTTATGGCATTGGGTTGTTTGGTGGAGGGGGGTTATGGTGTGGGGTTGTTTGGTGGAGGGGGGTTATGGTGTGGGGTTGTTTGGTGGAGGCGGGTTATGGCGTGGGGTTGTTTGGTGGAGGGGGGATTATGGCGTGGGGTTGTTTGGTGGAGGGGGGATTATGGTGTGGGGGTTGTTTGGTGGAGGCGGGGGTTATGGCGTGGGGTTGTTTGGTGGAGGGGGGGGTTTATGGCATTGGGTTGTTTGGTGGAGGGGGGTTATGGTGTGGGGTTGTTTGGTGGAGGGGAGATTATGGCATTGGGTTGTTTGGTGGAGGGGGGGTTATGGTGTGGGGTTGTTTGGTGGAGGGGGGTTATGGTGTGGGGTTGTTTGGTGGAGGGGGGATTATGGCATTGGGTTGTTTGGGTGGAGGGGGGTTATGGTGTGGGGTTGTTTGGTGGAGGGGAGTTTATGGCATTGGGTTGTTTGGTGGAGGGGGGGATTATGGCATTTGGTTGTTTGGTGGAGGGGGGGATTATGGCATTGGGTTGGTTTGGTGGAGGGGGGGGATTATGGATTGGGTTGTTTGGTGGAGGGGGGGTTATGGTGTGGGGTTGTTGGTGGAGGGGGGATTATGGATTTGGTTGTTTGGTGGAGGGGGGATTACGGCATTGGGTTGTTTGGTGGAGGGGGGGTTATGGTGTGGGGTTGTTTGGTGGAGGGGGGATGATGGTGTGGGGTTGTTTGGTGGAGGGGGGGTTATGGTGTGGGGTTGTTTGGTGGAGGGGGGGTTATGGTGTGGGGTTGTTTGGTGGAGGGGGGGGATTATGGCATTGGGTTGTTTGGTGGAGGGGGGGGGATTATGGAATTGGGTTGTTTGGTGGAGGGGGGGGATTATGGCATTGGGTTGTTTGGTGGAGGGGGGGTTATGGTGTGGGGGTTGTTTGGTGGAGGGGGGATTATGGCATTTGGTTGTTTGGTGGAGGGGGGATTACGGCATTGGGTTGTTTGGTGGAGGGGGGTTATGGTGTGGGGTTGTTTGGTGGAGGGGGTTATGGTGTGGGGTTGTTTGGTGGAGGGGGGGGTTATGGTGTGGGGTTGTTTGGTGGAGGGGGGGATTATGGCATTGGGTTGTTTGGTGGAGGGGGGATTATGGCATTGGGGTTGTTTGGTGGAGGGGGGATTATGGCATTGGGGTTGTTTGGTGGAGGGGGGTTATGGTGTGGGGTTGTTTGGTGGAGGGGAGATTATGGCATTGGGTTGTTTGGTGGAGGGGGGATTATGGCATTTGGTTGTTTGGTGGAGGGGGGATTATGGCATTGGGTTGTTTGGTGGAGGGGGGGGATTATGGAATTGGGTTGTTTGGTGGAGGGGGGTTATGGTGTGGGGTTGTTTGGTGGAGGGGAGATTATGGCATTGGGTTGTTTGGTGGAGGGGGGGATTATGGCATTTGGTTGTTTGGTGGAGGGGGGATTATGGCATTGGGTTGTTTGGTGGAGGGGGAATTATGGCATTGGGGTTGTTTGGTGGAGGGGGGATTATGGCATTGGGTTGTTTGGTGGAGGGGGGATTATGGCATTGGGTTGTTTGGTGGGAGGGGGGGGTTATGGTGTGGGGTTGTTTGGTGGAGGGGAGATTATGGCATTGGGTTGTTTGGTGGAGGGGGGGATTATGGCATTTGGTTGTTTGGTGGAGGGGGGATTATGGCATTGGGTTGTTTGGTGGAGGGGGGATTATGGCATTGGGTTGTTTGGTGGAGGGGGGTTATGGTGTGGGGTTGTTTGGTGGAGGGGGGATTATGGCATTTGGTTGTTTGGTGGAGGGGGGATTACGGCATTGGGTTGTTTGGTGGAGGGGGGTTATGGTGTGGGGTTGTTTGGTGGAGGGGGGTTATGGTGTGGGGTTGTTTGGTGGAGGGGGGGTTATGGTGTGGGGTTGTTTGG
>JARPMJ010008325.1:27500-32500 GCA_033366665.1 Phoxinus dragarum
CTCACTGTATAGTGTGCACTAGACACAACACACACTTCATGATTCCTAACTGTATAGTGTGCACTAGACACAACACACACTTCATGATTCCTAACTGTATAGTGTGCACTAGACACGACACACACTTCATGATTCCTCACTGTATAGTGTGCACTAGACACAACACACACTTCATGATTCCTCACTGTATAGTGTGCACTAGACACAACACACACTACATGTTTCCTCACTGTATAGTGTGCACTAGACACAACACACACTACATGTTTCCTCACTGTATAGTGTGCACTAGACACGACACACACTACATGATTCCTCACTGTATAGTGTGCACTAGACACAACACACACTTCATGATTCCTGACTGTATAGTGTGCACTAGACACGACACACACTTCATGATTCCTCACTGTATAGTGTGCACTAGACACAACACACACTTCATGATTCCTCACTGTATAGTGTGCACTAGACACAACACACACTTCATGATTCCTCACTGTATAGTGTGCACTAGACACAACACACACTTCATGATTCCTAACTGTATAGTGTGCACTAGACACAACACACACTTCATGATTCCTAACTGTATAGTGTGCACTAGACACGACACACACTTCATGATTCCTCACTGTATAGTGTGCACTAGACACGACACACACTTCATGATTCCTCACTGTATAGTGTGCACTAGACACGACACACACTTCATGTTTCCTCACTGTATAGTGTGCACTAGACACGACACACACTACATGTTTCCTCACTGTATAGTGTGCACTAGACACAACACACACTTCATGATTCCTCACTGTATAGTGTGCACTAGACACAACACACACTTCATGATTCCTCACTGTATAGTGTGCACTAGACACAACACACACTTCATGATTCCTAACTGTATAGTGTGCACTAGACACGACACACACTTCATGATTCCTCACTGTATAGTGTGCACTAGACACAACACACACTTCATGTTTCCTCACTGTATAGTGTGCACTATACACGACACACTTCATGATTCCTCACTGTATAGTGTGCACTAGACACGACACACACTACATGTTTCCTCACTGTATAGTGTGCACTAGACACGACACACACTACATGTTTCCTCACTGTATAGTGTGCACTAGACACGACACACACTACATGTTTCCTCACTGTATAGTGTGCACTAGACACGACACACACTTCATGTTTCCTCACTGTATAGTGTGCACTAGACACGTCACACACTACATGTTTCCTCACTGTATAGTGTGCACTAGACACGACACACACTTCATGATTCCTCACTGTATAGTGTGCACTAGACACGACACACACTACATGTTTCCTCACTGTATAGTGTGCACTAGACAAGACACACACTACATGTTTCCTCACTGTATAGTGTGCACTAGACACGACACACACAACATGTTTCCTCACTGTATAGTGTGCACTAGACACGACACACACTTCATGATTCCTCACTGTATAGTGTGCACTAGACACGACACACACTTCATGATTCCTCACTGTATAGTGTGCACTAGACACGACACACACTTCATGATTCCTCACTGTATAGTGTGCACTAGACACGACACACACTTCATGATTCCTCACTGTATAGTGTGCACTAGACACGACACACACTTCATGATTCCTCACTGTATAGTGTGCACTAGACACGACACACACTTCATGTTTCCTCACTGTATAGTGTGCACTAGACACGACACACACTTCATGATTCCTCACTGTATAGTGTGCACTAGACACGACACACACTTCATGTTTCCTCACTGTATAGTGTGCACTAGACACGACACACACTTCATGATTCCTCACTGTATAGTGTGCACTAGACACGACACACACTTCATGATTCCTCACTGTATAGTGTGCACTAGACACGACACACACTTCATGATTCCTCACTGTATAGTGTGCACTAGACACGACACACACTTCGTTACCTCACTGTATAGTGTGCACTAGACACGACACACACTACATGTTTCCTCACTGTATAGTGTGCACTAGACACGATACACACTACATGTTTCCTCACTGTATAGTGTGCACTAGACACGACACACACTACATGTTTCCTCACTGTATAGTGTGCACTAGACACGACACACACTTCATGTTTCCTCACTGTATAGTGTGCACTAGACACGACACACACTACATGTTTCCTCACTGTATAGTGTGCACTAGACACGACACACACTTCATGATTCCTCACTGTATAGTGTGCACTAGACACGACACACACTACATGTTTCCTCACTGTATAGTGTGCACTAGACAAGACACACACTACATGTTTCCTCACTGTATAGTGTGCACTAGACACGACACACACAACATGTTTCCTCACTGTATAGTGTGCACTAGACACGACACACACTACATGATTCCTCACTGTATAGTGTGCACTAGACACGGCACACACTTCATGATTCCTCACTGTATAGTGTGCTAGACACGGCACACACTACATGTTTCCTCACTGTATAGTGTGCACTAGACACGACACACACTTCATGATTCCTCACTGTATAGTGTGCACTAGACACGACACACACTTCATGTTTCCTCACTGTATAGTGTGCACTAGACACGACACACACTTCATGTTTCCTCACTGTATAGTGTGTCTAGTACACGACACACACTTCATGTTTCCTCACTGTATAGTGTGCACTAGACACGACACACACTTCATGTTTCCTCACTGTATAGTGTGCACTAGACACGACACACACTTCATGTTTCCTCACTGTATAGTGTGCACTAGACACGACACACACTTCATGTTTCCTCACTGTATAGTGTGCACTAGACACGACACAAACTTCATGTTTCCTCACTGTATAGTGTGCACTAGACACGACACACACTTCATGATTCCTCACTGTATAGTGTGCACTAGACACGACACACACTTCATGATTCCTCACTGTATAGTGTGCACTAGACACGGCACACACTACATGTTTCCTCACTGTATAGTGTGCACTAGACACGACACACACTTCATGTTTCCTCACTGTATAGTGTGCACTAGACACGACACACACTTCATGTTTCCTCACTGTATAGTGTGCACTAGACACGACACACACTTCATGTTTCCTCACTGTATAGTGTGCACTAGACACGACACACACTTCATGTTTCCTCACTGTATAGTGTGCACTAGACACGACACACACTTCATGTTTCCTCACTGTATAGTGTGCACTAGACACGACACACACTTCATGATTCCTCACTGTATAGTGTGCACTAGACACGACACACACTTCATGATTCCTCACTGTATAGTGTGCACTAGACACGACACACACTACATGTTTCCTCACTGTATAGTGTGCACTAGACACGACACACACTTCATGTTTCCTCACTGTATAGTGTGCACTAGACACGGCACACACTTCATGTTTCCTCACTGTATAGTGTGCACTAGACACGACACACACTTCATGATTCCTCACTGTATAGTGTGCACTAGACACGACACACACTTCATGTTTCCTCACTGTATAGTGTGCACTAGACACGGCACACACTTCATGTTTCCTCACTGTATAGTGTGCACTAGACACAACACACACTTCATGATTCCTCACTGTATAGTGTGCACTAGACACGGCACACACTTCATGTTTCCTCACTGTATAGCGTGCACTAGACACGGCACACACTTCATGATTCCTCACTGTATAGTGTGCACTAGACACGACACACACTACATGTTTCCTCACTGTATAGTGTGCACTAGACACAACACTCACTACATGTTTCCTCACTGTATAGTGTGCACTAGACACGACACACACTACATGTTTCCTCACTGTATAGTGTGCACTAGACACGACACACACTACATGTTTCCTCACTGTATAGTGTGCACTAGACACGACACACACTTCATGTTTCCTCACTGTATAGTGTGCACTAGACACGACACACACTTCATGTTTCCTCACTGTATAGTGTGCACTAGACACGACACACACTTCATGATTCCTCACTGTATAGTGTGCACTAGACACGACACACACTTCATGATTCCTCACTGTATAGTGTGCACTAGACACGGCACACACTACATGTTTCCTCACTGTATAGTGTGCACTAGACACAACACACACTTCATGTTTCCTCACTGTATAGTGTGCACTAGACACGACACACACTACATGTTTCCTCACTGTATAGTGTGCACTAGACACAACACACACTTCATGTTTCCTCACTGTATAGTGTGCACTAGACACGACACACACTACATGTTTCCTCACTGTATAGTGTGCACTAGACACGACACACACTACATGATTCCTCACTGTATAGTGTGCACTAGACACGGCACACACTTCATGTTTCCTCACTGTATAGTGTGCACTAGACACGGCACACACTACATGTTTCCTCATTTTATAGTGTGCACTAGACACGGCACACACTACATGTTTCCTCACTGTATAGTGTGCACTAGACACAACACACACTTCATGATTCCTCACTGTATAGTGTGCACTAGACACGACACACTACATGATTCCTCACTGTATAGTGTGCACTAGACACGACACACACTTCATGATTCCTCACTGTATAGTGTGCACTAGACACGACACACACTACATGTTTCCTCACTGTATAGTGTGCACTAGACACGACACACACTTCATGTTTCCTCACTGTATAGTGTGCACTAGACACGGCACACACTTCATGTTTCCTCACTGTATAGTGTGCACTAGACACGACACACACTTCATGATTCCTCACTGTATAGTGTGCACTAGACACGACACACACTTCATGTTTCCTCACTGTATAGTGTGCACTAGACACGGCACACACTTCATGTTTCCTCACTGTATAGTGTGCACTAGACACAACACACACTTCATGATTCCTCACTGTATAGTGTGCACTAGACACGGCACACACTTCATGTTTCCTCACTGTATAGC
>JARPMJ010008326.1:0-7500 GCA_033366665.1 Phoxinus dragarum
ACTTGTTTTTCCACTCACGATGAGGACTACGGCCGCACGGATGTAGTACGACATCAAATCCCAACTGGGGACGCTGCACCCAGCCGAGAGCGCTATCGACCCGTGCCCCCGACCCTGTACTCGGAGGTCCGCACCCTTTTGCGAGGGATGCTTGACAAGGGAATTATTCGAGAGAGCAGTAGCCCTTGGGCCGCCCCGATAGTACTGGTTCGAAAGAAAACGGGTTCCTGGAGGTTTTGTGTGGATTACCGAAGGCTGAACCAAGTAACCAAAAGAGATGCTTTCCGTTGCCTCGAGTTGAAGACTCCCTCACGAGCCTCACACAAGCCACCTGGTATTCCACTCTTGACTTGGCCAGCGGCTACTGGCAGGTGCAGATGGATGAGCATGACCGGGAGAAGACAGCATTCACTACCCCCTTCGGCCTATATGAATGGGACCGGATGCCGTTCGGCCTCTGCAACGCTCCAGCCACGTTCCAACGGCTGATGCAGCGTTGTTTAGGCAACCAACTGATGGACACCACCCTCGTCTATCTAGACGACGTCATCGTCTACTCTCCAGATTTCAAGTCCCATCTCGAGCACCTAGAGCAAGTCTTCCGCTCCCTGGAGCGCTATGGGTTGAAGCTCCAGCCAGACAAGTGCCAGCTCTTCTGCAAAGAGGTTAAATTCTTGGGGCATGTGGTGAGTGCGGCGGGGATTTCAGTTGATCCAGAGAAGGTGGTGGCAGTGCAGGAATGGGCTGCGCCCAAGACGGTGCGTCAGGTTCGTTCGTTCCTGGGCTTCGTGGGGTACTATAGGCGATTTATTAAAGACTTCTCTAAAATCGCCAAACCGATCAACCAGTTGCTGGGAGGTACGGGACGAGTCCGGGGCCGAGGGTCCCCTTCAATCCAATGGGATCCGGCCTGTGAAGCCGCCTTCCAGAGGCTCAAGCAGGAACTACTACAGGCCCCGATCCTGGCCTACGCCGACTTCACACAACCCTTCATCCTGTACACCGACGCTAGCCACCTGGGCTTGGGGGCCGTTTTGGCACAGAAGCAGCAGGGAGAGGAAAAGGTAATTGCCTATGCAAGCCGAAGTCTACATCCAACGGAGAAGAACGACGCCAACTACAGTTCTTTTAAGCTTGAGTTGCTGGCTGTGAAGTGGGCGTTGTGTGAAAAATTCAAGGACTATTTGTGGGGAGCCAAGGTACGGGTCGTCACGGACAATAACCCGTTGGTACATTTGCAGACTGCTAAACTGGGGGCGGTGGAACAGCGCTGGGCAGCACAAATGGCCAATTTTGACTACCAGCTCCAGTACCGGCCAGGAAGAGAACACACTAATGCCGATGTACTCTCCAGGCTACCCGGTGAAGGATCGGCAGGCCAGGTACCGGCACCAGAAGTGGGGTCCGACGAGGGACTGATGGTGGGAGTGGTAGAGGCACCGGGCAAACGCCGGAGGAACCCCCCCCTTGTTGGGGGTGGGACCCACAACGATGGAGGCTGTGGCAGGGCGAGGATGCAGATGTAGCGTTGGTCCGAACGTGGCTAGAACAGAAGGCTTGGCCTGAGGGTGCGGGACGCCGAGCTCAGACTCGGATTGTGCGGGGCCTGCTGGGACAGAGGGGGAGACTCCATTTGAAGGAAGGCGTGCTCTGTAGGGCCCTCCAGGACCCAGGTCGGGGCGATGGGGTCTGCCAAATCGTGGTCCCTGAAGGGCGTTGTCAGGCTTTACTGGAGGCATATCACGCCAGGATGGGACATCAGGGACAGGAGAGGACATTGGCACTGGTGAGGCGACATTTCTACTGGCCCGGAATGGAGGGTAGCACAAGGACTTACCTTCGGAGGTGCCCACGCTGCATGTTGTTTAAAACCAAGAAGGAGGCACGGGCACCGCTGGTTCCGATTCAGGCCAAGGCACCGCTGCATATGGTGGCCATGGATTATCTGACTTTGGGACGGCCAGCGGATCAGATCCAGAATATCCTTGTGGTAACCGATCTGTTTACCAAGTATGCTTGGGCCATCCCAACTGTGGACCAAACCGCCATCACGACTGCCAACGCCCTCTGGAGGTATGTGATCCAACCATTTGGATGCCCAGAAATTTTCCACTCGGACCAAGGGACCAACTTTGAGTCCAGGGTGATCCATGAGCTGTGCCAACTGTACGGATGCAAGAAGACCCATACGACTCCCTACCACCCCCAAGGGAACGGGGGGTGTGAAAGATTTAATCAGACCTTGCTGAGTTTATTAGGAACCTTAGAGGAGGAACAGCAAGGCCATTGGGTCGACAGACTCCCGGCGATGATACAGGCCTACAATAATAGTGTGCACAGTATCACTGGTTACGCCCCCACTTACCTGATGTTCGGCAGACATGTGAGACTTCCGATGGATATGCTTCTGGGGACCACTGCAGGGGAAGAGGGGAGTAGTTTGACAGATTGGGTGACGGGACACCATCAACGCCTCCAGTCGGCGTACGAACGAGTCTCTGGCCAGATTAACCGAGCAGCGTTTAAAGAACAAGAGGTTGTATGACCGGACGGCTCGAGAGGCACCGCTACTGCCAGGGGAGAGGGTGCTGGTACGGGACAATCGCCGACAAGGGAAGGGAAAATTGAGCAACCGATGGGAGGCCCAGCCATATGTCGTTCAGCGACAACCCCATCCGGACCAACCGGTATATGCCCTACGGCCCGAAGGGAAGACGGGCCCCGAACGGGTGTTACATCGTAACCTGATCCGCCCTTGCCCGAATTACCCAAAGCCAGTGGTAGAGGACCCACCGGCCGAGACACCTTGGATGCCCCCGCTGGTAGGATGGGCAGTGATCCCGAGGGGCCTAGGCCTAGGACCACGACCTGAAGCACCCATCTCTCCACCCCGGCGTTCGCAACGAGAGAATCGGGGTCAGCCTCCAGCCAGGTATGGAGACTGGGTGTCTGGAGACCGTTCTCGGGACTAGAACGGTTTGGCAGGGGGGTATGTCACGGGGTGACAATAATCCCCGGAACTAATCCCATCAGAGAAGTGTTCCCGCCGGGACACTTTTAGTGTAACACTGTCCCCGGGCTTGTGTGTGTGTCTGTCGTCATGACAACTAAACGGCAGATTGACAACAGGTGCGGGGACTTCACTTTGATTACCTGATTGAGGTGGCACCAGTGTTTGGAGAGGATAAAACACAAGAGAAAGAGAAGGCTGGGTGTTCTCCCTCCGCGTTGTGCGGTTGTTTCTTTGTCTTCCCCCGGCGATCTGGTGTGGTTCTCTCCTGTTGGGAAATGTTTGTGGAGTGTTGCAGCTGAAGGACCATCGTGAAAGAAGCGGAGTGTTGCTTGTGGGATCTGAGGGCAGTTTTGAAGAGTGGATTTCGTCGTCTGGACTGGGAAAGAGTGAGATGAGTGATTGACAAATTGAATCTCATAAACGCATGTTTTCTACACTAAATTGGATACTGGTTTGAAGTGCTTGGATCACGTTGTATACATCGCACTGAGTGAAATAGACTGATTCCTTGTCGATCTCTAGCCTCCCCCTCGTCCATTGAAACCAGCGAAGTGAAGCCGCTTGTAGTGGTGAGGAAATTATTCACCGCATCTGTCCCAACTCTGACTATCATCGGCTCTTCAGATCGAGACCTCTGGGTGAGTGTTGGCCTTACTTTGCACTTGAAGAGTGGATTTGTAGTGCTGAAATTGACGTTTCCCATCACGTTGCATGTTTGGAATTGGACTGTCGTGTGTGTGTGGAAGATTTACCTTTTATCGCCGTGCACTCCCCATGTGTTATGCTGGTCTACCGTCCATCATAAGAGTCTAGCAAGATCGATTGCAGTCACCTGTTGGATGTCAGAAGGAAAGGCCCCCGTGTGCACACTACACGTGAGAACTGGTTACCTCTGCTTGAAGTTTGTATGCTGTCTGTCCCAGTGAAAGCCCGGCTCAGCTTGTGACTCTGTCCCCTGCAACACACGTGAGAACTGTTTACCTCTGCTTGAAGTTTATGCTGTCTGTCCCAGTGAGAGCCCTGCTCAGCTTATGACTTTGTCTCCTGCCACCCCTGTGAGAGCTGTTCACCTCTATTCGAGTGTTGATTCCGTCTGTTCCAGTGAACGTCGCTCGGCTTGTGACTTTGTCCCCTGCAACACACGTGAGAACTGTTTACCTCTGCTTGAAGTTTGTGTGCTGTCTGCCCCAGTGAAAGCCCTGCTCAGCTTATGACTCTGTCTCCTACCACCAACGTGAGAGCTGTTCACCTCTATTTGAAGCGTTGACTCCGTCTGTTCCAGTGAACGTCCGCTCAGCTTGTGACTTTGTCCCCTGTAACACACGTGAGAACTGTTTACCTCTGCTTGAAGTTTGAATGCTGTCTGTCCCAGTGAAAGCCCTGTTCAGCTATTGACTCTGTCTCTTGCCACCCATGTGAGAGCTATTCACCTCTATTTGAAGTGTTGATTCTGTCCTGTGCCAGCCAAAGCCCCGCTCCGCTTGCGACTTGAGTCTGCTGTAGCCCTGAAACCCACCGGTAGGGTGCGAAGTGCCCACCCTTTACAACTCCTGTGAGCCCTGATCCACCTACTCCCCTGCGATACTCACCTGTGATACTCACCTGTTCAGTGAGTTGGCACCAGAGCCAGAATGAAGTAAGCCTGACTCATTTACTTACCTGCGATACCCACCTGTTTAGTACCTACCACTGGGAGTTGGCACCAGTGCCAGAAGGAAGTAAGCCTGACCCCCCACTCACCTGTGATACCCACCTGTTCAGTATCTACCACTGTGAGTTGGCACCAGCGCCAGAAGGAAGTAAGCTTGACTCAACTACTCACCTGCGATACCCACCTGTTCAGTACCTACCACTGCGAGTTGGCACCAGCGCCAGAAGGAAGTGAGCCTGACCCCCCACTTGCCTTGGATTCCTGGGAAGAGGAAGGAAGAGGAATTTTAGATTAGGATTTTCAAATTGTTTTTATATTTAATAAAGCCTGTCATTCTTTTTATTCCTGTCTCCTGCCTCCTCCTTCGACACGCTCCTCAGGGTGATCCTGGTCTAGGGGTGGGTGCAGTCTGGCTTGGCCCACCTCGACCTGTGACAACTGCATGCCTTTTTATTTCTCTGTGTATTGTAGAATATTCTGTTTATGTTTCCAATGATTTTGTCAATGTAATCACCTTGAGTCCAACACAAATTGCCCCTTTAGGGACAATAAAGTGTATTTCTTTCTTTCTTTCTTTCTTTCTTTCTTTCTTTCTTTCTTTCTTTCTTTCTCAGTTCATCTGATGACGGTTGTACAGAAGCAGGATTGATGTGAGTAAAGGAGAAGTTCGATTATTCCAGTGACTCTTGAAGTTTTCATTTTCAGGTGTTTCATAATGACTACATAACGCAGTTCTAACCCTAACTTCTCTGAATATCATGACACTGTTGGATTAAAGCGAGTGTCTTTTACAATTTTTTTTTCTTCGTACAGAGTTCATTATTCTGGAAAGACAGAGGCCGAGGTGTTTTATTGCAGAGGAAGAGAAATCAGGGTGAATTATTGATAAGCTGAATGAAGCGGTAATGGAAGAAAGAGACATTTGATGTATATTGTATGAAATCAGCATGAAAGCACCTGTGGAGACACTTAATATATTCAGTCATATACTGTGTGTGTGTGTGTGTGTGTGTGTGTGTAAGATTAGAGGAGTGTGTGTGTGTATGTGTGTGTGTGTGTGTGTGTGTGTGTGTGTGTGTGTGTGTGTGTGTGTGTGTGTGTGTGTGTGTGTGTGTGTGTGTGTGTGTGTGTGTGTGTGTGTGTGTGTGTGTGTGATATCACACGTTTTCTTGATGATCATCAAAGAATCCTGAAAATACAGTTTTCAACACTGATAATAATCATAAATGTGTCTTGATCATCAGATCCTCATATTATCCTGAGTTCTGGAGGATCATGTGACACTGAAGACTGGAGTAATGATGATAAACTCAGCTTTGATCACAGGAATAAATTACACTTTACTGTATATTCACATAGAGAACTGATGATTTACACTGGAATAATGTTTCACTAATTTTACTGTTTGTTTTGTAATTAGTAATCTTCAGCGCACGGAAGGATACAGTATTACAGACAATAAGCTTCACAGTAAAAATTGCAACAAACAGTTTGTGTCCTATTCTCAACATCGACATTACTTTCTTTATTTCTTTAAGACTTCAGTTTCATTCAGTCACATTCTCTTGATTGACCATTACACTCCTCTAATCTTACACACACACACACACACACACACACACACACACACACACACACACACACACACACACACACACACACAAACAGATTAGAAATCTTCAGATAAATCTAATGCTGCTGATGGAATGGTGGCTGCGTCTCTTTCTGTAGATGCGTCTTTACACCAGTAGGTGGCGCCAGTCTTTTGGGGAACCGCTGGGTTTGAGGTTTCTCACACTACAGAAAACATAGAAACGGTAATAACCTGAAAAAGTAAACTGTGTTTCGCTTGTGTTTAATTGTGTTTGGCTATGTTTCATTACACTGTGATCGCTCTTCATTAAACTGCTCCGGAACGCTCATCCTTCGAGTCCGTTCTCCAGTGGCATAAAAACACTTTAGCTTTCGAGTTTATCACCAATGCAGACTTGTGCACATCAAGCGTACAAAGCATGAGCCCTATTCCCAAATCTGCACTGACACACGAGAGCCTGTAAACATGATGGGAAATCCCCAGAGAGCGTTGATGCCGTGAGTGACAGCTCGTCCTGTAACCCACTATATTAACATTCATAATCCTTAACGACCCCGCATATATATTATATATCTAACGACCATATAACGACCCCCCCCTCCCGCACACACACACACACACACACACACACACACGCACACACACACACCCACACACACACACACGCACACACACACACCCACACACACACACACACACACACACACACACACACACACACACACACACACACACACACACACACACACATTTACTGACAGGGATTACAAGATCAGTTGTTAAGTATTTAATAAATGCAACAACAGCAGAAACGAATAATAAAATTAACAGTGATTTAAATGAAGTATTACAACATAATGTATTACATGTTCAAATGAAGTATTGACAAAACGTTTGATAAAATGAAACATTTCAGCCTTTAAACCATTTTAAAGGAGAGGGATGTAAACATGATGAATGATTATGTATTTCATCAGCGCCATGAATAATAGTAGATGGGTTATTATCAGAATAGTTTAATAACCAGTTTGATGATGCTTCTGTTTGTTCTGCACTCAGAAGAGAACTGGTTACTTTACAACTCTCGTCTGCGTCTGAGTCTGCGTCTAAGTCTGCGTCTGAGTCTGCGTCTGCGTCTGAGTCTGCGTCTGAGTCTGAGTCTGAGTCTGCGTCTGCGTCTAAGTCTAAGTCTAAGTCTAAGTCTGAGTCTGTGTCTGCGTCTAAGTCTGCGTCTGCGTCTGC
>JARPMJ010008326.1:12500-35486 GCA_033366665.1 Phoxinus dragarum
GTGTACACTCAAAATCTTCTGCTTTTCGTAAAATAAAGAAAATAAACTGATGCACTGAAAAAATAAATGATGCGCGTTCTGCCGTCTCTCTCAATGTGGAGTTCATTCTGAAACGCAACAGAAAAATGACCTGTAACTCACACAGGCCACACACACGTGAGAGTTATGTCTTTACAAAGCTTGGAGTCTTGGTTTTTGAATGATGTAATTCATATTGAAAACAAATATTCTCTGTTTAAGTAATCCGTATGAAAGCAACGCGAGATACAGCGGTAACACTTTACAATAAGGGTGCACTAATAAGCATTATTTAAAGCTTAAACTAATGCACAGATAATACTGAATTAATGTATTACTAATGATTATCTAAGCTATTCATTAATGATTGCCTCATTAGCAACTAATGAAGAGTCTGTCTGGTTAATATATTAGTTCATATATGAATTGTTATTAATTAAATGTGTAAGTGTGTTGGGAAACCAGTGTTTAATAAACAGCTTTTATCAACTCTAGTGATGGTCATTAATCATTAGTTAATCATTAGCTAACAATCATTATGTTGTGACTTTACTTATTGAGGCACATCATTATTAACTCATCATCATCAGCAAAACACGCCAAACATTAGGCTTCATGTTTTACAATCTCATTTCATAACGTCTAAGGAATATATATATATCTTTTTTCTCTAGTGTAGTGTACTGAAGTGTTCCTTTTTAACCATTTATAGGCCACCCTCTATAGGCTATTGTTATTATTATTTGATGCAGCCCTACAAATATATGCCTACAGGGCACAACAATCCTGGTCTTCATTACATATATATATATATATATATTTTAATTTTTAAATCGCAATTTAAAATCCTGCAGCCCTATAGTTTATCTTGATATCAGCATGTTCACAGTTGTTTCGTGTGTTTTTTACAGGGACCAGATGCCACTGACGAGTCCTGCGCACATTCACATGAGTCTCTGAACATGAACATGAACATGAACATGAACATGGTAAAATGAAAAATCAAACAACATGGAAATGACAGGTATGTACTGTGTTTCAGGAATGGCACAAAGGTGTGATCAGTGTCTTCAATAATGTGCTTTTTTTTTACACAAACCATGTCTGACAAATTTTTAAATCAATTTATTATTTTATCTAAATGAGTATGCAGGATTATTTTCACATAGTTTTGAAGCAAATATTCTAGGCTATGTGATACTATGTGAAGTCTTAAATATTGTGAAGAAATAATCAGTGTGGGTTTCATGACCTTATTTCAGTGACAAATTTTTTTTTTTTCACAAACCACGCATAAACGTCATTATCTCAAAACTACAAACTTTTACATACATGCTGCGGACATATTATTGTACCAGAGTTTGTTCTGAATACAGTGTAATGAGACTTTAGCCATGAAAATGTCACAAGTAACAGAAATAAGGGCCTCCAGGGCCCAGAAAACACTTCAGACCCCAGAGGGTTAAGTGTCCCCAACTAATGAAGCCAGAGGCGAGAGCGGCAGGAACCCGAACTTCATCTGTGACAGAATGGAGAGAAACGCTTGGTATAAACCAGGTTCATTCGCTCAGTTCTCCTCTGGCCAACGAACGAACACGGAGTCATTATGATTCAGGCAGCATTACAAGTCAGAATGTTGATTGACATGATTGAGAATTCATAAGAAGTCATAAGCTGGTCATAGGGGTCTGTGCAGAGGACTTAGTGTTACTGGATCTTAGTGCTGCATTTGACACCATTGACCACAACATCCTTTTAAATAGACTCGAACATTATGTTGGCATTAGTGGAATTGCACTAGCATGGTTTAAATCATACTTATCTGACCGTTATCAGTTTGTAGCAGTAAATGAAGAGATGTCTTATCAATCACAAGTTCAGTATGGCGTACCACAAGGCTCAGTACTAGGACCGCTGCTGTTCACTCTGTATATGCTACCATTAGAAGATATCATTAGGAAACATGGAATTAGCTTTCACTGTTATGCCGACGATACTCAGCTGTATATTTCTTCAAGCCCTGACGAAACCTACCAATTCACAAAATTAACGGAATGCATAGCGGATATAAAAAACTGGATGACTAGTAATTTTCGACTACTAAATTCTGAAAAAACAGAGATTCTAACCCTTAGACCAATAACTTCCACACGTAATAACCTAGAGTACTGTCTAACACTTGATGCTGCTCTGTTAAGTCTTCGTCGTCGGTTAGGAACCTGGGTGTGTGTGTGTGTGTGTGTGTGTGTGTGTGTGTGTGTGTGTGTGTGCTCTTTGATACCAATCTTTCATTTCATCTCAATGACGAATGCGGAACCGTTAGTTCAAGTATTCATGATGAATAAATTATAAATTAACTGTTTACTAATGCTTAACTAATAATTATTAGCGTGCAGTTATTATAAAGTGTTACCGATATATATATTTTTTACTGGATAACAAGACAAATTCTGATTAAAGATACAATATGTCATTTTTTTAGCCGCTAGGGGGTCGCTGACCTCTTCCAGTAACACAGGCGTAGGTTGATGACGCAGAGAATAAGCGGAATCATGGAACTTGTCGTCAAGCCGATGGATCTAATAATGATTATGGATGAGTGAATACATTGATGTGTTTATCATGACTGTGGTATGAAGCGGGCACGATTGCTAATAAGAGACAGATATTGTTATGTATGCATCAATATGCTATAATAACATATATTATTCTAATTGTGTTTCAGAATACACACGAGGGAAACCGGAGATCTGACTGCACTGTTTTCAACTGGTTTATTCGGCACACTGCAACAACAACAACCAACAGCACGGGGGTGCCCTCTAGTGGCCCTCAGGTATTGTAACAACTCAAATACATTACAGATATCAGCGCCACACGCGAGTGCCACGGATATAAAGGAATAAGGACATTTCATTCTACCGAACTAACTGCAAGTGCTGAATTACTCACACAGGACAGTTTATGAGACGGATGAAGCGTGTGAGGTAACGCAGCGCTGTTCGACTCGCTCTACACTCGCCGACGCTAGCTCTCGGCATCTCGAAAACGCCACGCTGATATTGATCCTCGTTCTTTAGTTTCCCCAAAGTCTGCTTGCCATGGTCCATAATGTTTGAATGAAACAAAAACAGCGTGAGCACGCCGTTAGAAGTTACCCACTACGCAGTTGTTCACGTCTGTTGCCATGGTTACTATGGCAGAACTACGAGCGGAAACCAGGGATAACGCGGATATTACGTCATTGACAGGCGACAAGTGAACAGAGATGAGCCAATTATATAAGATCGGAATTTCTCTGAAATTAAAAATCTTTTGGGAACTTTTGGGATATTGTAAGTACACAACTGCAAGAAATATATCACACTGGGCAAGTGATTTTTGGATATTTCATTACAAAATTCTTACATATTGTTCCTTTAAGACTAGTTTTTTCTTTTTGTCTTAACCCGTCTATATAAACACCCTCTGTGTGAATTGAGTGTGTTGCACAGATTATTCTGTTTTTCTAAACGCACTAAATATAATGACAGTGGATGATTGATGATTGATATTGATCCAAAAAAACACAACAAAAAAAACACATTAAATGCAAAGGAAGCACAAATGCGCGAATGTGTATGTAAATATGAGCCTCATTCATTAAATACAAGCAAATTTAATTTGTGTATAAAAACTGTTGTTGAAACAATGAAAGAGTTTACATCCGAACGGGTGTGTGCATGATTCACACAGAAACTCGTTCTGCTGGTGTGAGATGTGTGAGGCCATGGAGCGGAACATGAGCTGGGAAGATCCGAATGAATGAACAAAGCTGTGTTTGTCTGAAGTCACTCCTGCTGGCCAAGAGTCAAGATCCGAGCATTACTAGCGTCTCATATCTGCAGTGTGTTCTTGATGATCTCTGTCCTTGTGCAACTCACCTGGATCTGCTCAGTGTCATCAGTTTGCATAAAAGAACATTATGTTGTATGGGTCATTTATGTGCGGTTATGGTTGGGAGAAGGTTGAATCTTTTTGAAGGGTATTTTTGAAGGAAAGAAACACAGGTTTGATCAGAAAGGAAGGCCTCAGACTCGCTGCTTTAACACTGTGTCGGTTCAGTGCCGCTTTGCTTACCACTTTAGCCTTCATGCTTTCATCTTAGAATTTTGATTTTATTCCCAAAAAATATTACAACTTTATTCTCATTATGCTACCATCTGAAAATATGCCATAATATTTAAAACGAAGCAATAAACCAGCAGATGACAAGAGTTTCAGTGATTTTACCACAAGCAAGAGGTGTTCGGCAGAAACGCAATATAATAAATATAATAATAAGTTCTATAAAAAAAACTATCATTTCTTAATGATAATAAATTCTCCCACCAAATAATCTAATTTAGTGACTGTAGGCGGTTTGTGGCGCTGGTCAACGCACAGCTGCATATATTATGTTAGAGTCAGAACTACAGAAATACAAGTTTAATATCCAATAAAAACGACTTATTCATGCAGAACCCTTTTACAGCACTTATGCAGTAGTGTTGCACATATGCATATTAGATATGCTTCCTTGACAGAAGCAGTGGACATAAAGACAGAAAACATCTTATCTATTCTTCGATGAATACATGAAGTTGGGTGACGTGTTTAAGGAATATCAGTCTTCTGACATAAGTAGCATGAGTTATAAATGAAGTTTTTGCAGCTTTTACTTCAGAGGATTTGCTCTTCCGTCATCAGTGAATTATTTAACAGTGCAAACAGCGAGGGAAACGGGAAAACAGGAGAAAGACAGCGATCTATACTGTTAAAACCTGCCAATAAAAGCTGTCCTGGAAGGACTGGGTTCCTACAATCCTCCAGACAGGACTTGTGTGTAAGCGTGAGGAGCTGTCATTTGAAACGTGAATGTGCATGAAATAAGCATCACGGGTTAATCCAGGCCTTCTCTTCTCTAGCGCCTCCATTATTCCCTGTGATCCAACATCGCTGGCTCTATGCCCTTCACAGCTTTCCTGAGAGATGTAATACAGTAATAAATCATAAATAATAAATAGCGGTAGAGAGGAAGAAGCAGAAAGAGGTCGAGGAGGTCATTTCTAATCATCGGTGTGGACCGGAAGAGAAAGTATGTGCAGAATAACACAATTTCAGCCTTATATTGCCAGTTTATCAGTGTAGCTGATTCTGCTGATGTGTGTATCCACACACACTGTACACACACACTCACCATTACTGTCCAATAAAGCTCATTTATAACCACTAAACCAAACCCTGACTCTAAACCCAAACAACAAATCTTTGCATTCTTAGAATTAAAAAATAATATTATTGTTGAATTCTGGACCACGCCCCTGATGTGAACACCTGCTGTTTTCTGTAATATTCATAAACACGGAATAATAAAGGATAAACCCAAATCTCCAAAACTGTCTGTCAACTTTACATTTTTACTATTACTGTATCAAATCAGTAATAAAGTCTCATAACAATGATATCATACATATTTCTTTTGTTCAAATCATTAGGCTGGACAAGATATGTATATATATATATATATATATAAACACAAACGTGATTTGATATAATTGACACATTCGTTCCCCCCTGAAGGTCACTACACGAGTGTCGTTGGGATGAAGACTTCTACAGCCTCCTGTGGTCTCTGGTGTCATCAAAGTAGCGCCATTTTATCAGTTCCTTATGCTAGGGTTATTCATTGTCCGTGTTTTAGTTACGGAAAGATCTCACAAACGTCACTTCCACATATTGACCAGCACGTAACTTAGTGCATTTGTGTCATTTTATATACAAGTTATATTTTAAAACACGAATGAAAAGTGTATTGTTTATATTTTTTTTACATCGTATTTTTGTCATCAGTATGTTATAATCGTATCACAGTATGTTATAATCATTTAATTAGCTTCATGATGCAAATTTTCACCGAAATAACAAAACCGTTAACAGTGAGAAGCCTGTCACGATGAAGAGGGGATGAATGGTGTGTTCTCTGTGTGTTGGAGGAAGAGCAGACAGAATGAATGATGATTTGACACACCGCCAGTGAAAATATGCTGCCATCATTGGAAGAGTGTTTGGAAAATGCCCATCATCACACTACGCTGCCATATGGGCTGAGGAGACCGGCCAAGAAAACCAGTGGCCAACGTTCTCTCACAGACAGAGCAAGCGAAGAGAGTGAGATGTTTTACACAGAGAAAGAAGTCTTCATGTGTCCGTACATCCAGTCCTCTGTAACTGTTCTTCATTGAGCTCAGGTCCTGCAGGGCTGAATATTCATTACGCTGTATCATATCACTCATATCCACGGCTGTAGAGATACGAACACGTGAATAGCTCAGTGCTGTTCCTGAGGGAACTTGCCAAGAAAGCTAAAGACTCTTTCTAATTTTCAAATCTGAAAATCTAATTTTAAGATAAATGTTTCCACAGACTTTCAACCCCACTTATAATATGTGTTTATTTAGGATAAAGACTGACATTATAAATAATAAAACCGATAAAGACATGATAAAGACATTATGGCACTTACTGCATGGCTACATAAATAAATGCATGGTCATGAAATATTGATTTGTGTGTAAATTCTGTAATGATTTGAGAAGAGTGTGGAGTGAAACGAGACTCATGAAACTGGAAATCACTGAGACAACGGCTTCTTATGCAGTTTAGTGTCATTATAATTCAATATGTGAGAGCTGAAGCCCGCTATTGACATATGAAATATGAAATAACTAATAGCGTAAAAAGACAGATCCATTTCACACGTACCTGATCTTGATATGCGAAGAACAGAATCATGAACAGAATCTCCAACAATAATATCAGAAGCAACAGAATGAAGAACTGTAGAAACACAAGCAGAAGAGAGAGTATGTTGATATGGGACAGAATAGAAATATGACTACTTTTGCAGCTTTACTATCAAAGATATTAGCATCTTGTTGTGGTCGTGTCCAGGCGCAGGTCCTCCATCTGATCTGGATCCGGCTGACCACATCATGCGCTGTGGTCTTGTTAACCATCACTTGATTACACTTTTAAATAAGTATATATACTCTTTACTCCACTACATTTGCAATGAGTAATGCAGTTACTGTGACAACAAGTGGCACTGGCAAAAGATCTATGAAAAGACCGACATCTTCATCTGAGCCAAGCAGACTCTCATCATGGAAACTCTGGCATGCAAGAAATATTATACCAAACTGACATGTTTAGCTAAGCTACACAACCGAAAGCTTGCTTTGGAGGAGGTGTGGCTTTGGAGGAGGTGTGGCTTTGGAGGAGGTGTGGCTTTGGCTTTAGAGGAGGTTTGGCTTTGGCTTCAGAGGAGGCGACTTTGGAGGAGGCGGCTTTGGAGGAGGTGGCATTGGAGGAGGCGGCTTCGGAGGAGGTATGGCTTTGGAGGAGGCGGCTTTGGAGGAGGCGTGGCTTAGGCTTCAGAGGAGGTATGGCTTTGGAGGAGGCGTGGCTTTGGAGGAGGCGGCTTTGGAGGAGGTTTGGCTTCAGAGGAGGCGACTTTGGAGGAGGCGTGGCTTTGGAGGAGGCGGCTTTGGAGGAGGCGGCTTCGGAGGAGGTATGGCTTTGGAGGAGGCGGCTTTGGAGGAGGCGTGGCTTTGGCTTCAGAGGAGGTTTGGCTTTGGAGGAGGCGGCTTTGGAGGAGGCGTGGCTTTGGCTTCAGAGAAGGTTTGGCTTTGGAGGAGGCGGCTTTGGAGGAGGCGTGGCTTTGGCTTCAGAGGAGGTTTGGCTTTGGAGGAGTCGTGGCTTCGGAGGAGGTGTGGCTTTGGATGGCGATTTGCAGGAAGGGTGGGATCGTATGCTTTAAATGCTAGCAGGCTTAAGTTAGCATTTCCCAGATAATCTATTGCACCTTTAACATTCATTTCTTTATCTGTTAAAGTTATTGGTTTACTTCTGCCCTTTTTGAGCACTTGAGTTTAACTGAGACTCGAGTGTTTGCAGACGTTTAAGAGGCTGTTGTCGACCTTGATTTATTGCAATTTCAGAAAATAAACGTGATTACTCTCCTCACAAATCAACTCTTAGGTGTCGAGGACTAGTACATTTTTGAGTCTGTATTCAGTTAGTACTGTTAAAATCAGTCATTTTCATTGTAAGGCTTCTGTGTGGTTTTCTCTTTACACTATAGTGTTCCGCTGAAATCCTGAGGATGTTATATGGGCCGTTATGCAGTGTTGAGAGGATCGACATTCATTTACAGATCCTTTAATCTTGTAGTCGTTATTTCATGGTGGATCAACTCTTGGCACTTCTTTAAAAAGTTGCTAGTTGAACCTACATTGACATATAACAAGCCCAAATTATACTGATAGTTAATGGTATTTTACCGGTACCTTTCTTGACCAACTATTAATAACGTAATTGCTCAGAATATTGTATTCAGTCAAGTCATCTTCATTTTTATAGCGATTTTAGCAATGTAGATTTTTTCACAGCGGCTTTACAGAGATAAACGTATAATTTAAGGGAACAGATTGTTTTGGCTTTATAGCGGTTCTTGAATAATGTTATTTTCCAGCTAAAGTTAGTTTTTGATTGATTCACTTCCGTCGCAACGATCATTAGTTATTAAATTAGAGGCCGCTAAGACGACAGCGTTCTCTCTACACAGACTTAAACTGAACCTGTGAGAAACACTGATGGCGCTCATGTGCGCATCAAGAATTAATTCTATAGTTATATGCGTTTGAATATATGTGCGCAGGTTTGTAATTCCCTGCAAACCAAGCCTAAACAAACTACTTGTCGTAATTTTATTTTATTACTACGGGGGAGATACGCGAGCTGAATTTGGTAAAGGGATCCTCCATAGGGATAGACTAGTTGGCACTTTAGTCCTTCCTCAGATCTGGATACGGCCTGGATCCGGCAGGCTGCGGGAAAACCTCGGGATAAACAAAGAGGTTCCGGCTGACCTGATCTATGCAGCCTAACATTGAGTTATAGAAGTCTATAATGTGTTATGTGAATGCTAGGCCGAAGAGATGTGTCTTTAATCTAGCTTTGAACTGACAGAGTGTGTCTGCTTCCCAGACAATGTTAGGAAGACTGTTCCAGAGTTTTGGTGCAAAATAGGAAAAGGATCTACCGCCAGCAGTCGATTCTGATATTCTAGGTATTATTAACTGGCCGGAGTTTTGAGATCGCAATAGACGTGAAGGACTATAATGCGTTAAGAGCTCGCTCAAGTACTGCGGAGATAAACCATTTAGTGCTTTGTAAGTGATCAGCAATATTTAAAAATGTATACGATGTTTAATAGGCAGCCAATGCAGTGTTGACAGAACGGGGCTAATATGGTCATACTTCCTGGTTCTGGTAAGAACTCGAGCTGCTGCGTTTTGAACTAGCTGTAGTTTGTTTATTAAGCGTGCAGGGCAACCACCCAGTAGAGCATTACAATAATCTAGCCTTGAGGTCATGAATGCATGAACTAATTGTTCTGCATTTGTTTTACAGATACTAGACACATGACTTTCAAATGAAAGATTGGTATCAAAGAGCACACCCAGGTTCCTAACCGACGACGAAGACTTAACAGAGCAGCCATCAAGTGTTAGACAGTACTCTAGGTTATTACATGTGGAAGTTTTTTGTCCAATAATTAGAATCTCTGTTTTTTCTGAATTTAGTAGTAGGAAACTACTAGGGCTGTAACGATGTACGATATTAAACCGAAATCGCGACACTCAGATCCACGAACCTGTGTCGCGGTGTGAGAAGGCAGATCGCGATCGCGATCGACACACCCCTTCCCACACTTATCTTTCTCGTCCAGAATAGATCCTAGGGCTGTGACGGGGTCTTTTACATATTAGGAATGGGAATTTCAAGCAAAAATAATATTCGAAGATCGCTGGGTATCATTTGATTATTCAAAAATCGCACCTCTCCCACACAAGCGCGCGAGCACACACACACACACACACACACACACACGAGCGCACACACACACACACACACACACACACACACACACACACACACACACACACGCGCACACACACACACACACACACACACACACACACACACACACACACACACACAAGCAAACACCAGAGCAAGTGAGCAAAGCGCGCTGTGTGTGTGTGTGTGTGTGTGTGTGTGTGTGTGTGTGTGTGTGTGTGTGTGTGTGGCACCGGCGCGCGCGTGAACTGGAGCTCACCTGAGTCACCTCATAAACGAATCGAAACTTATATAAAAAGCTTGAAATACTTTTTCTTGATTTAACGTTAATTCAAAACATAAAGAAATGGCTGCTTAGGCTAATTCGTAGGAAGTGTGCATTTCTCTATGCGCGTTCACTTTGTGGCAAGCGTTATTCCTGCGCTTGAGATGCGGGTCATGCGGAATAGGCAATATATTATTTGTGGTTTACAGCACAGACAGTAAGCCTCGGTTACCTCAGAAGAATTTTTTAACATGCTCGAATCATCTCCACAATGGAGTATAGTTCTGTTTGTTTTTCAAAAGTATTTTGTTACAAGAAAACAGAGTTATAGCTTTAGCTATTTATTTATTTGCTTTTAAAATCCTCCCTCCTCGCAAGAATCGCGGTTTGTATCGAATCGTGGGTCGGAAATCGGGATACAAACCGAATCGTGGGTTTGCTGTATCGTTACAGTCCTAGAAACTACTAGTCATCCAATTTTTTTATATCAGCTATGCATTCTGTTAATTTTGTGAATTGGTAGGTTTCGTTAGGTTTTGAAGAAATATACAGCTGAGTATCGTCGGCATAACAGTGAAAGCTAATTCCATGTTTCCTAATGATATCTCCTAATGGTAGCATATACAGAGTGAACAGCAGCGGTCCTAGTACTGAGCCTTGTGGTACGCCATACTGAACTTGTGATTGATAAGACATCTCTTCATTTACTGCTACAAACTGATAACGGTCAGATAAGTATGATTTAAACCATGCTAGTGCAATTCCACTAATGCCAACATAATGTTCGAGTCTATTTAAAAGGATGTTGTGGTCAATGGTGTCAAATGCAGCACTAAGATCCAGTAATACTAATAGAGAGATACAACCACGATCGGATGATAAGAGCAAATCATTAGTGACTCTAACGAGAGCCTGTCTCGGTACTATGGTACGGTCTAAATCCGGACTGAAAATCCTCGCAGATATCATTTCTTTCAAGAAAGGAACACAGTTGTGAGGATACTGCTTTTTCTAATATCTTTGACAGAAATGGCAGATTAGAGATCGGCCTGTAATTGACTAGTTTTGTAGGATCAAGTTGCTGTTTTTTAACAAGCGGTTTAATCATAGCTAGCTTAAAGGTTTTTGGTACGTATCCTAGAGACAAAGATGAATTAATGATATTAAGAAGAGGATCTATGACATCTGGAAGCATCTCTTTCAGCTGCTTAGTCGGTATAGGGGCTAACATGCACGTTGTCGATTTAGATGATTTGACGAGTTTGCAAAATTCTTCCTCTCCTATAGCAATGAATGAATCAAATTTTCCCTCAGGGAGACTACAATGCACTTCCTGATGCGATTCTGTATTAGACGATTGCATAGTTATAATTTTGTCCCTGATATTATCGATCTTATAAGTGAAGAAGTTCATAAAGTCATTACTGCTGTGTTCTTGGAAACTTCTGGGCTTGAAGCTTTCTTTTTCGTTAGTTTAGCCACTGTTTCAAATAAATACCTAGGATTATGTTTATTTTCTTCTAATAGGGTTGAAAAATAAGCAGATCTAGCAGCTTTTAAAGCCTCTCTCTAAGCAATCGAGCTCTCCTTCCATGAAATCCGAAACACCTCTAGTTTTGTTTTCTTCCAGTTGCGCTCCATTTTTCTGGCTGCTCTCTTAAGTGCCTGAGTGTGCTCGTTGTGCCACGGCGTTGGACTATGTTCTTTAATCTTCTTTAAGCGCAGCGGAGCAACTGTGTCTAAAGTGCTGGAAAAGAGAGAGTTAAAAGTTTCTGTTGCAATATCAAGTTCTTCTAAGCTATCCGGGATGCTGAGATGATGAAACTGATTAGGAAGATTATTGATAAAGCAATCTTTAGTGGCAGAAGTGATTGGTCTAACATATTTATAACACGGAGTCGGCTTTGCAGCCTTGGCTAAATGGTGAAAGTTTGGTGAAAGTTTGGTTAAATATGGTAAATATGTAAGTAATTCACGTGAACAAACATATACTTTAATGTTGGGTAATGTACATTATTTAATTAAAGATATTTGTAATTACATTTTTTTTTTCTAATAGTGAATTTGCAATTTAGTGTATTACAAAAATGTATTTTAATTGAACAAGCATGTATTTTTAATACACTAGTTAATGTTTATTTCAACATTTACTAATACAATAAAATCAAAGTTGTATTTGTTTACATTAGTTAAAGGAACACTCCGACTTTTTGGGACTTTAGCCTATTCACCTTCTCCCTCAGAGTTAGATAAGTCCATACATACCTTTTTCATCTCCGTGCGTGCTATAAGTCTGTTTGACGCACCCACCGCTAGCCTAGCTTAGCACAAAGACTGGATGTAAATGGTTGCAGCTAGCATACTAATCCAAATAAGTGACAAAATAACGCAAACATTTTCCTATTTACATGTTGTGATTTGTATAGTCACAGAGTGTACAAAAAACAGTCACATGAGACACAGACATATTTTAACCGCAGTGTTGGGCAAGTTACTTTTAAAAAGTAATTAGTTACAGTTACTAGTTACTTCTTCCAAAAAGTAACTAAATTAGTTACTCAGTTACAAATTTTAAAAGTAACTAGTTACTTAAGAAAGTAACTATTGCGTTACTTTCAAGTAAAATTACATTTTAAATGCTCAAATGTGACCCCACCTCTACCCCTCTTTAACTAAACTTAAAATATGTGCATGTTCAATTATTTATGATAAATCTGAATATTAATATGAATCTGAATAGATGTATACACTAGATGTCGCCTTGGCTACGGCAGTTCATTGGAACTAATGTCTTTAATGCGACTTCTAGTGTGTATATATCTATGCACCAGTCTGCGTACACGTCACACAGAAGGAAGCGCCCGCGCCCTCAGATCACTTGGACGTGGCTGTGTTACTAGAGGTAAAAACGATATAAATACCGTTCGTTTCGTGTCTTAGGCCATCAATGTGTACTTACGATGGGGAATTGATGAATTTGGACGATGGGGAATTGTTTTAATTTGGACTCTGTGCATGCTCTTTGAGACAGTGACCGTGGAACTGCATGATATGACTGTCAGACAAAAACGGTTTGACCTAAAAATATCAAAATTGAAACTACTGCGGAAAAAAAGACACCGACATCTTGGATTCCCTTGAGGTAAGCTAAAACATACCAACATTTAATTTCAAAGTGAACTATGCCTTTAAGCTCTAGTCTAAAACATTACCCAGCGCAAACATCACCCAGCGCAAACATCACCCAGCGCAAACATTACTCAGCGCAAACATTACCCAGCCAGCGGAAACATTACCCAGCGCAAACATTACCCAGCACAAACATTACCCAGCGCAAACATTACCCAGCGTAAACATTACCCAGCGCAAACATCACCCAGCGCAAACATTACTCAGCGCAAACATTACCCAGCCAGCGGAAACATTACCCAGCGCAAACATTACCCAGCACAAACATTACCCAGCGCAAACATTACCCAGCGTAAACATTACCCAGCGCAAACATTACCCAGCACAAACATTACCCAGCGCAAACATTACCCAGCGCAAACATTACCCAGCACAAACATTACCCAGCACAAACATAACCCAGCACAAACATTACCCAGCACAAACATTACCCAGCGCAAACATTACCCAGCGCAAACATTACCCAGCGCAAACATTACCCAGCACAAACATAACCCAGCACAAACATTACCCAGCACAAACATTACCCAGCGCAAACATTACCCAGCGCAAACATTACCCAGCGCAAACATCACCCAGCGCAAACATCACCCAGCGCAAACATTACTCAGCGCAAACATTACCCAGCCAGCGGAAACATTACCCAGCGCAAACATTACCCAGCACAAACATTACCCAGCGCAAACATTACCCAGCGTAAACATTACCCAGCGCAAACATTACCCAGCACAAACATTACCCAGCGCAAACATTACCCAGCGCAAACATTACCCAGCGCAAACATTACCCAGCACAAACATAACCCAGCACAAACATTACCCAGCACAAACATTACCCAGCACAAACATTACCCAGCGCAAACATTACCCAGCACAAACATTACCCAGCACAAACATTACCCAGCACAAACATTACCCAGCACAAACATTACCCAGCACAAACATTACCCAGCACAAACATTACCCAGCGCAAACATTACCCAGCGCAAACATTACCCAGCGCAAACATTACCCAGCGCAAACATTACCCAGCAAACATTACCCAGCACAAACATTACCCAGCGCAAACATTACCCAGCACAAACATTACCCAGCGCAAACATTATCCAGCACAAACATTACCCAGCACAAACATAACCCAGCACAAACATTACCCAGCACAAACATTACCCAGCACAAACATTACCCAGCGCAAACATTACCCAGCACAAACATTACCCAGCACAAACATTACCCAGCACAAACATTACCCAGCACAAACATTACCCAGCACAAACATTACCCAGCACAAACATTACCCAGCGCAAACATTACCCAGCGCAAACATTACCCAGCGCAAACATTACCCAGCGCAAACATTACCCAGCAAACATTACCCAGCGCAAACATTACCCAGCACAAACATTACCCAGCAAACATTACCCAGCAAACATTACCCAGCACAAACATTACCCAGCGCAAACATTACCCAGCACAAACATTACCCAGCGCAAACATTGCCCAGCACAAACATTACCCAGCACAAACATTACCCAGCGCAAACATTATCCAGCACAAACATTACCCAGCACAAACATTACCCAGCACAAACATTACCCAGCACAAACATTACCCAGCACAAACATTACCCAGCACAAACATTACCCAGCACAAACATTACCCAGTAGATAAATAAATATACAGGATTTATTCATCTTTGTCAATGTTAATTTCAACATTTACTAATACTTTATTACAATATTGTTAACATTAGTTAACACTGTTAACTAACATTAACAAACAATGAACAGCTTTATTTTAATTAATTAACATTAACAAAGATTAATAAACACTGTAAAATGTATTGCTCATGGTTAGTTCATGTTAGTTTATACATTAACTAATGTTAACTAATGAACCTTAAAGTGTTTCCCAATTTTTTTAAAGTGAACTTAAGTGTGTTAAGAAATATATGAAAGTGTAATTTCCTTAAATGGCCTTAAATTTTTATATTATATCATCTGCAAGTACACTTTTTAAAAAGTATACTTGTAAGATTTGAAGTACACTATAAGTGCACATCATTAAGCACACTTCTTTTGCACATTTCAGTGCTTCCAGGTAAGGCAACAACACTGAAAAGAAAATTGGAACAATTTTCACTCAGAAATTGCTAGTAGTTTCACAAAAATAAAACCTGCCAAAGAAAAACTTACTCTTGTAAAATGTACTCTAATAATCTTCATTTATACTTTTTTTTTTTACAGTGAATAGTACAAATCCACAATCATGTGAACTATTAAAAGTGAATTTGATGTAAATCAATTTAGCATGAATTGAAGTGTAAATATAAAAATAGATCCTGCTATATATTAACATTTTTAGATTTCAGCACAATACAATATGAAGTATATAAAATACTGTTGTTCTTCATGTAACTTACACTTCTCACATATTATTCAATAAAAGTTTAAAAAATATATTATGAAAAGGAAATATTTTACAAATATTTTATTAGTCAATCAGGTATAAAATTCTGGACATGTGAGCATGTTTCAGAAGAAATCCAACATTCTTCTTTTTTTATTTAATTTTCCCCCAAAGATTTATTCTAAAACTTAAGAATGCACTCAAATGTACTCACCTAAAATCCTTAACTATGTATGCAAGTGTGTGTGCAGTAGTGTGAGTGTCTGTTTGCATGCTTCTACTGTAAGAAGATCCTGCTCCTCTGATTGGCCGTGCACTCAGTCCTAGCAGAGACACACAGTGAGGGAGTGAACCACGGTGTTGCCCGAGGCTCCTGGGAGGGGTTTCTGTATATAACCCTTCTCTGCTGCTTTGCACACTGACTGCTCCTCTGTCTACCTCAGTCCTCAGACCAAACCACAAACCTCTCACCATGACTCAACAACCAATCAGGTATGAACCACAAACACTGTATTCAGTAAAAACCCTTTTGGTGCTACGGTATTATTGTAAGTAGTCAGAACCTGTTGATTTGAAGTAGTGTCAGTCTGACATTGCCTTGCTTCTTTGTCATTTATATTTACCTTCAAAGCAGAGCCTTGATTTTGTATAAATGTAAAATGGAAGAATGCAAATTCAATGACTATGATATTTAGGGGGGTATTGATTGATTTATTCGTTCTCTTCTGTTGTTCGCAAGCCTCCCTGCCAAGCTCATCAATGGTGGAGTTGCTGGACTGGTTGGTGTTACCTGTGTTTTCCCCATAGATCTTGCCAAGACAAGACTCCAGAACCAAAGAGGAAGCCAACGGGTCTACAAAAACATGTATGTTTTGCACAGCACATTTGTAACATTTCGCTTATTTTAATTTAGGAATTTTTGCTTTGTCTTTTCCAATCCACTTTAAACTCTACACCAAACACTTATTGCAAGTTCACTCAACCTTAAACAAGAAAGCATTTTTTTGAAAGAGAGTTCCTGGAAGAAAGTAAGATAAATACCCGTAATGGAGGCCTGAAAACTCGTTTTTCTTTCTCAGAGCACAATGTGCGTGTAAGGTGCGACGCTTATTCAGGCTTCACTATTGTTTCAGAATGGTGATATAGTAGACAATAACAGATCATTATTTTTGTGATTAGGATGGACTGTCTGATAAAGACTGTTCGATCTGAGGGATACTTTGGGATGTACAGAGGTAAGCAGTTTTAATAAAAAAAACTTATTTTGCTAAAATGTAAAGCCCTATAAGGACATCTTCATAAAGCAACATAATTTGCATGTCAGCACTTTATACCCTTCACACAAACCTGCCCGAGGCACTGACTTGATTTGACTGAAATGGGTGTTGGTCTTGGCAGCATGTGTTTAAATACATGTAACTGTGACTTAATTTTAGATGTTTGATATACCGTAGTCAAACTTTGAAGTGGATCAAAACCTTTCATCAAAGTTCTACATGCATTTTTATTGCATGCCCATTCTTGTCTTAGAACAACTTTGATTAACTTTTTTTATCCACTTCAAATGTTGACTACTATAGTTTGCCAAGTTTGGCATTTGCAAACAACTCTTACAATGTATTTTATAAGAGGATCCGAAGCAGGAATTATATCCGTAGAACAACGTAATTAAAACATCTCTGTAGTGGTAAATATGTTTCATAGATCAACTCATATGCTTTCTTCATACAGGTGCAGCAGTCAACCTGACACTGGTGACTCCTGAAAAGGCCATCAAACTGGCCGCCAATGATTTCTTCCGTCAGCGACTCAGTAGGGGAGAGTACGTTCCCTCCGCTTCTATCAAGAGATTGCACTGTACTTAAGAATAGTTACATGAAAAGAGGGTGAATGATACACACCTGTGTTTCAGACTCAAGCTGAGCGTGTTTCAGGAAATGCTGGCTGGTTGTGGGGCAGGGATGTGTCAGGTTATTGTAACAACCCCCATGGAAATGCTCAAGATCCAGCTTCAGGATGCAGGACGACTTGGTGAGGCATAAATACTGACCCAGGTTCACCTTCTATCATGATGAATCTGCAATTCTCAATCCCCTTAACGTTTATGATGTAATCAGTCATCAAATCAGACAATATTTCATCACGTAAATCATATTACCTAAACATGTTTCTCCAACACACTATATGATTTAGTAGACTTGCAAGGTTTTCAGTGGGAAGGAAGATATCTGAGCTGTGCCGCTTTTTCCACATTCAGTGGCTCAGCAGAGGAAGTTACCCATGCTCCACACTGTGAAACTTGGAACGGCCAGTCCAGTCCTGAACTGCTCCTACAGTGTGGGTCCTGTGTCTTCAACCAGGAGAGTGTCGGCCATTCAAATTACCCAGGAACTGCTTCGCACAAAGGGCATCCAGGGACTTTACAAAGGACTAGGTGCAACCCTAATGAGGTAAGTGTACCTCCATCCTATAATGCAAATGGGCAATACATTCCAGTCAAAACTGTGGTTGGGGCAAACATAATTTTAACAAATCTAAGTACCACACGCCTAAATAGGAGGTACTACAGTACCACTAGCCTAAAAAACACAATAAGGTATAACACAATATTGGTATAACACAGGGGTGTCCAAACTTGCTCCCGGAGGGCCACTTTCCTATAGAGTTTAGCTCTAAAGCCCGGGACACTCCAAGCTGACGGTCGGTCGTTGGCCAATGTCGGACTGTTTTTGAGTATCGTCAGCTTTGTTTTTTTTAACTGTTCCACACCATTTGCGGTCAGGGTTTTTAGGCCGAATCAGCATGTAGAATCGGCATCGGTCCGTCGGTGAGAGAGAGAACTCTGATTGGCTGTTCAGCTTAGCGAACGATTTAGTGCACAAGAACAAAAGCTAAAGTGATGAAAGGAACAAAGAAGTAAAGACAGTACAGACTTAAGGCTGTTTTCTTACCCGCGCATTCAAATGTGCAAATATTTTCATAACAACATGAGCCAAGTGATCAGAGTGATTGATATTAAAATGGTAAGCTAGGACTGCTTTGTTTACGGGTTGTATATCTGCAGTCCTAGTGTCAGTTTCCCTTTTTGAATGACGAATATAGACTATTGATACCTGCAGATGTAGAAAGATACAGTATTTACTTACACGCAGGGGCAGAACGCACATGCTAGTTGACAGTCGCCTTTAGTCCTTTCGTTTGTGTTGAAACGCAGCTTTTGGGCTGAGACGACAGCAGACGAGAATTGAGAACACAGTCAGCTTCCATCGCCACTAGTTCTTTGGTGTGTCTTCACACATCTGCATTTCTGTTAAGTTTCCAAATCTGATAAGTTTCTAGTAATCCTGAAGACCTTGGTTATCTGGTTCAGTTGTGTTTACTTAGGGCTGGACC
The DNA here is from genome assembly GCA_033366665.1 of Phoxinus dragarum. Classification (NCBI taxonomy): domain Eukaryota; kingdom Metazoa; phylum Chordata; class Actinopteri; order Cypriniformes; family Leuciscidae; genus Phoxinus; species Phoxinus dragarum. The sequence continues at coordinate 31,719 of JARPMJ010008326.1, forward strand.
TAAACTCTGCTGAAAGGTGGCCCTCCAAAAGCAGGATTGGACATCCCTGGTCAAGTTGAACTTGTCCCTATAGATCAACATACACGTTTGTCCTCGAACAACATTGCCATCAAACAATTATGGTAGAGTTAGAGCCTTCAACAACTTTCTTAGTAGCCTGTCATTCCTCTCAGATTTCCGGGGTTGGTTAGGGTTAGGGCTGTAATTGTTTGGTAGGTATGTTGGGCAAATGACACTGATCAAGGAACTTCCAACAAGCTATCTCTCTAAAACAGACCTTGGGTCTTCTTCTTGCAGGGATATCCCGTTCTCTGTGATTTACTTTCCACTGTTTGCCCATATCAACCAGCTGGGCAAGACATCTGAGGGTGACAATGTGCCTTTTTACTGGTCTTTTATTTCGGGCTGTGCGGCTGGATGTACAGCGGCTGTGGCAGTCAGTCCTTGTGATGGTGAGTGTTCAAGATTGGCTGAACAACATATGTTTGAGCAGATGTTAGTGTATGTGCAAAGACTAAGGTTGGTCCATCTCTATCCAGTGGTGAAAACCCGGCTCCAGTCCCTCAATAAAAGTGCCAATGAAGACACCTACAATGGCATGTTAGACTGCATCAGGTATAGTATCCAGTAACTTGGTTAACGGACATTCTTGGAAAGAGAATTAGTGACCAATTTGGTTCCTCTTCTGTTGTAGTAATGATGACTCTGCTCTTTCTTCCAACAGAAAGATAATGCGTAAAGAAGGGCCAACTGCTTTTCTGAAGGGTGCCGGCTGCAGGGCGCTAGTCATCGCTCCACTCTTCGGGATTGCTCAAGTGGTTTACTTCATCGGTGTTGGAGAGTTCCTCTTAGGACAAACCCCATTCAACCTTTACTCTGTCTAAACATCTTCATACTATATAACCAACTGAATTAAACTTTAAAGACCAATGCAGCTATGATGCAACTAAATGTTTGAGAACAAACCAACCTGGTCACATGACAATTTGTAATATTTTATATGAGATGGCAGTATCGTTCAAATCTGGGTCATACAAAAACATAAAACTACTTTAGTAATCTGGAAGGTTTACATGATCCAAGTTATAAGACATCACATGATTTCGCCATCTTGTGTAAATTATTATGTGTTGCCATGAATGTGTGTTTTGGAGAAGACTGATAATGGCTTAAATGAGTTAAATTTCATGTCTTTACATGCTACCTTTAGCATTTTCAATATGCTTATTCAGGAAGCTATATCATTGCACATGATTAGGTTTCTTTTTCTATTGGAAATGTATGGTCAGAGACAGTCAGATTTATCCTCAGTGAGGATTGATTTGAAAGCGTACAGTCATCATTCATGCACTCAAAGAGCCAGAAAATCTTGTAATATCTTTTTTTTTGTACACATGTCCTCCATTAACAGTTCTGTCCTACCTTTCTTGTGATGTTTTGAATATGCACAATATTACGGAGGCGCTGCTGATTAATGTGGACATTAGCATGGAGACATATATCTATGAGGACATTGTTATACAATATGCATGACTCTAAAGAGACACAGAGATGGGAAGTTTGATTCCTGCTGAAGAGAGGTGAGAGTTTTACATTAACAGAATTAAAAGACATTCTGTTCAACCTAAACTTGATAAATTGTCATACTTGGAGCTTTAAACAGGCCTGTACACATCTTGAACCATTTCAAGCAGTTCACATTGGGTTTGTTTGGGATTCACACATTGAAATAGAGGAAATATGGAACTGAACAATGGTTTGACAAAGGTCCATAACAAACTAAAATCAATGTGTGTTTTATTGTTAATTCCACAATGTTCCTAATTCTGTGGTTAGTATGAGCAAATGCATTTTTAAAAAAGTTTCTTGAACATTTTTAGCTGTTTTTAAATGTGGAATTCCACAAAATTATTAAGTTTGTTTGGCTAATCTATTTGCTACGAACACTGCTGAATAATCTGTAAACTGTGTATAACAATACATTAAGCAAACCCCTTTTTAAGATGTAGTGAAGTATGTGATTCTTTTAATTTTTTCCCATTAAAAATTTTTTTTTTTTTTTTAAATATTTGATCTGCTTTGTAAGTAAGATGGTATTAAGAGATGTAAAAGACACTAAAAAACGAAATCTAACAAAACTAATGATCATTTGTTAAAAAGTGCAGTGGTTGTGCTCAAGCCTGTAAACAAACTGTAAGTCTTAGCAGTATTGAAATATAACACTTGCATTGATTTTTAGCCCAAAAAATTATAATAAATGTTTTATACAGCATGTATTATATACATAATGTATGTATTATATATGTGTGTATTTTATATGTGTGTGTACTTCAGTGAAAATTACAAGTTAAAGATTCGAATAACAGTAGTGTAAAGGAAACTCACACATATACACACATCTAAAGTGCTTGGTGAGTGTTAACTGAGTTGGTGAAAAGTGCAGACTGTGCAGTGTAGCTGAAACTTTAGCCTGTGTGATTCTGCACAGGAGCTTTCTGCATAGCATTCACTTGCAGCTGACGTGCAATCCATGTAGAAAGACAAAATCTTGACCTTATGTACGTGTATGTACTGTACGTGATCAATTGTAGCTAGCAGTGTAATTTACAATATTTTTTTTCTAACTTCTGCATTTAAAGGCACATTTTCTTAAAACTTATAATAGCTCTATAAGATAATAATGAAGAATAAACATTTCTGTTTGACTCTGGTGCTCATGTGAAACCAAATTGTTACTTTTTCATATACATTTCTGAGCTTTTCTAGGAGGTTTAGGCAGTTTTCAATTATTTTATTTCCATTTATATATTTATACTCTCATAAAGTTTCATATCAAACGCATTTAAATTTTTTAATGCCAATATTTGGTCAGAAATTAAGATCTGATGAGACATTGTAAAACTACTTGCTTGGTGGGCCTAAATAATGTGGAGAAAAAAACGTTTTGATATGTAGAATGAATGGGGTAATATAAGACTCAAGCCTGTCATCATGTGATACAATATGGATTCAAGACTGTGCTACTAATATTTCACATCCAGTGCCTTCCATTGCAGTCAGTTAAAAGACAACCAGTGCTGATGTTATGTGACGAGGGGCCCCACTAAGGTCCTGTGGTACACTGTATATCCTACTCGGTTTGCTTGAGAAAGCGCACCCACCCATGCTCCCATAAAAATCTGAATTTAACGGATGGTCCTGTTTACATTTACATGGTACGTCTTATCTGCGACATGTCGCTGGTGATATGAAAATGTGAAAAACACAAGACTCGGAAACTTCAAACAAGTTTATTTGTTCTCGTGCTGCAATGTTCCTGAGAAACTCGAATGCTATTTTTGAACTTGTTCTCCAGAAAATAAATTAAACACACAAATTATAAACACTAACATAAAAAAAAACGGCAGTGTTATGTTTACAGTACAAACAATCTCTACACCGTTTACACAAATTGTAAGAATGACACACTAAAAATAGTTTACAACACAGTCTCTACTCAAAAGCTACACGCTCCATACTAGTTATTTTACAGTCTGAACAACCACAAACGGGTTGCTGTTGGGTATGAGGACAGAACTACTTCAACATTGAATGTGAACGAAACACTTGTTTCATGTGTTACTCTCTGTTAGCATCGACTACAGCGTATCCTAATCGCTACACTAATGCCACTTCAACTTGAGGAACTTCAGCAGTGATGCACCAGCAGACATATATCTGACCAACCAATGGCTGTCCCATTATAAATAATAAAAAAGAGATATTTTG
>JARPMJ010008327.1:0-35485 GCA_033366665.1 Phoxinus dragarum
TGCATACTATAATAACAAGCCTATAGCAGCTAGGCAGCCTATAAATCGTTAAACACTTCAGTAACACTACACTAGAGTAAAAATATAATTGATTATCATATGTTAATATTCAAATGTTTACAATTGTTATGACGTTATGAAATGAGATTGGAGTAAAAACATGCGTTTTACTTTTCAACGCATGTTTGCAACGCAACAGACAGCGTGTGCAAGAGAACATTTACTGAAGCGATGGAGCCGCTGAATGTGAAGTTTATGCAACAATAACACTAACTAATATAATTCAGAATTATTTCTTACCTTAAAAGCTTTGTCTTCAAATCGCGTTCTTCTTCTTCGGATGTAAATCCAATAAGCTCGCGGCGCGTCTTCCAAACTCGGCAAACAGCAGAGGACTGATGAGGTTAGATGCATTGTTTTTGAGGTAATGAGCGCGATTTGCATAGCTATATATTTTGCACGTGTGGGTGTGGTCACATTAAAAATAATGAGCAAGGGTTTGAGAAACTGGATATCTTGTTGGTTTTATACAAATTACTTAAACAGAGAATATTTGTTTTCTTTTTGAATCAGGTCATTTAAAACTACAGACTTAATGATGTTTTATTAACAAGGTTCGGGAGAAGCACTTTCAGATAATTAACACAAGTGGAGAGCACTCAGCAATCAATGGTAATAGGTATATATATACTCAGCAGTCTCACCTCATTCCATTGACAGTTTTTGCAGCATCCCTCCACCACCCCTTCTCCACGCTTCTAGTCCTAAACACTTACATAGGGGGGAGTACTCTGGGTTCGGGCCAAACTCCGTGCTCGGAGCCCTCCCTCCGGATAGCACGCCAAATACGCATTAAACTTTACCCCTTCAAATTATATGTAAGTGTGAACTCATGAAAATGTTTATAAAGATATAGAGCTCATAAATGTGTGACAAGTATTCACTGAGTTTTGTTTATGTTTAGAGACGTGCTCAAGCAAAAAAAGTTCACGAGACGGAGAGGCAGAAAGCACACCCTGTTTTTTTTTTAAATTTATTTTACAAAAGCACAATGTTTTGTATTGATTGTAAGTAGACAAATACAAAAGTAGACATCTCACAGATTCTTTTTTCATATTTCTTAAGTCTGTGTGACCATACTTGACGGAGTATTTTAAGTCTATGTTGCTGCTATGTAAAAAAAAAAAACAGCAAAACGTGCCCGCGCGTTTGCCAACCCCAGAGGGTTAAAGAGCGTGTTAGTAATGTGCGCCTATAGGCGGGTCCACAACGCGCGTACACTCTGCTTATTAAACACACAGGGACGCACAGCAGCACACAAGCATGCCAAATATTTAAAATAACAGGATTACAATGTAAAAGATTATTATTGTGTACATAAAGATATGTTGGAATGTGGCTTGTCCCGTAGATGGTCTGCTTCCGCACTTTTACCTCGCGCACAAGCAGTTCCGTTTGCGCTCTGGAGACGCGTTTAGTCTTTCCACTATCAAATTCTGTCATGTAAATAGCGAGTCCGCCATGGCGGCGGAGCGCAACTGGCATTTAAAAGGGGAGATGAAACATCCATGTTTTGGCACTGGTAGTAGCTACATATATTACAAAAATCACCTTGCCTAATTTTTTTTTTTTTTTAAGTTGTTAAAACCACATATATGACAAATTATTTTCGTAATTTCTAGCTAGCTTTCTAGATAGCGAGTCGCCATTTTGAAGTGACGTCACAGCCTACGTAACGGGGTTGGTTGGGTCCAGTGGTTAGTGAAGAGAATGCAGCATTTCTTTACCTGACTGAGTGCGCGCTTGATTTAAAATAGAGGAAGACGAACATGAAAGACCTGTGTGTCCCATTGCCTATGCATTTGAGCCGATACGGCGTGAGAACCGAGCAGTGGTACCTCGGTATGTCGAACAGCCGGTGGTGGTTTGGGGAGAAGAGCGGGTTGGGAACGCTACCTGGTGTCAGTGTGGCTGCTGTACTGCGATGCCCACCGTTTCAGAGTCTATCTGCTGTCAAGAGGCTGATCTTGACCATGTATTGCGTGGTCAATCTTGCATCACCATGGCGTGCACATTTACTATGCTGTGCCGGGAGGTAGACGTGTTGGAAGTGGCAATGCTCTCCCTGAAGGATGTCCGAGCGGAGACACTGGAGCGTCCCGTGTTGTGCCAGTTCATACTTAAAAAGAACTGGCTCAAAGTTCAGTTCACACAGATGATAATGAACTAGTTCATGTTCATAGTTCTTTTTTTTTTTTTTTTAATGAACTAAGTTCACATAGGCTATCTAAAAATGAACTAGTTCACGTTCATTTGTTAAATTAGCCTATTTTAACAAAGATGTAGGCTATTATTAATAATAGCCTAATGTTATTTCAACACAATATCTCGTTATTTCGAAATAATATGTGTGCGTGCATCTGTAAATCCGGTGACACGTGTAGGCCTATTGATTTTTATTAATAAACAAGTGTTTTCTCTAAAAGTGTCGACTCGGCTGCAAAGATGAAGTTGACGATCGCCATCTCCGTGTGAACGCGCTTATAGAGAAATGCACATAAATTGCCTAAGCCTAATAATGGATTACATAATCAGAGAGTAGCCTTTTTCGTTTGGAATTATTTCGTTTAAAGACATTTCAAGCTTTGTGTATTTGATGTATTTGTAATGTCTGTGTGAGGCATAGCTATACATTGAGTTTCGTTAAGTTAGGATGTGCTCTAGTTCACGTGCAATGCAAGTGAGCGCGCGGGCACCTCCGTTATATTTGTTTCGTCGGCCTATTCATTAAATACAGGCAATTGGTTGATGAAAAATTTATTAAAATTAAGATACAATTTATACAAAACGAAATTCACTTTAAAGAAAGGCTTCTATAACAACTTCAACGGTCAAAATCATGTCTGACCCGCTCCATGTCTCATGCGCATCCTCGGTCGTGCTGTTCACTTTTCATAAATCAACATAAATGGAAAAAATAAATAACATTAGGCCTATAATAATTTAACAAATATGAAACGCGCTTTTTTAATGGCTACAACCGTATAGTAGGCCTACATACTCTCCTATTTGTACAAATTTCTGCACATTAATTTAATTCTGAATTTTGCACACACAAGTTGAAAGGCATTTGTTCAAATCAAGTTCACGGATAATTGTGCGTGCATTTATTAGCCTAATCATTATGATACTAAAATCCTAAGAATTTATACTAAATCCTAAAAATAAGATGAGCCCATAATATGAACGGTTGCATTTTCCTCCCATAGAAAACCATTAGGCTATAAGAACGCTTAATGTGGCTTAATGCAGATTAGAATGTTCCCTTATTTATGTCGAAATAACGAGATATCGATACTAGGCTACTGTGTCCACCGTGGTCTCCTTTTTGATCAGCGGAAATGATTTTTGCTTGTTTGGGATCTGACTGTCCAGCGTATTTGAAAAAGTGAAGCAAACTTTCCTGTCTTTTTGACGTTTTCCCCTGAGTGAAACCTGACTTTTCAAATGAACCAATACAGACAAACTGTATTGAACAGATTCTGTGGCCCTGTGGTTAAAACAACAATCAGCAGACTGTCAGCTTATTCTGGTTCACTCTATCTCTATCTCTGTCATTCACTGCACACAGAGCCAACCAACCCGTGACGTCACAGGTTAGAATTCTGCAAAATGGCGGCGCCCTGGCCGCGAAAGTTAAAACGTTTTTTCTTTTTTCTTTTATATCCTTACATTTTTCACGTTTCTTATATATTTTTTGATTATAGTGGAAATCCATCTTGTAAATTATGTAAACTTGATTGAGTGCTTCATCTCCCCTTTAAAGGGAATGGGAGATGAGACTCTGATTGGTTTAACGCACATACATCCCAAAACACACCCATTACTCATTAAGAGAATAGGGACAACCCTTTTAGACCATGGGCCTGGCGCGCCGACCATTTTCCCCGTTGTTAAACTAGCAAAACTGGGTTCGAACACACCCTAACCCCTCATTTACACTGCACACGTCTGCGGCGCATTACAGCTGCGACACGGCTACCGGAGCTGATCGTGCCCATTCTAGTCAATGCTTGTGTTTACACGGCCGCGATGCGGAGCGTTTCAGAAGCTTCCCAGAAGCGCTAAATATAGGCGCCTAGTCTATTTTTGACAGACGCGCGTCCAAGTCGCATCGGAAATACAAAATAAAAGCAAAAAACCCCAGTCAATTTCGAAATAAACACCCTGTGCAGACTCCCGAACGTATTGCACATATATTGGCAATATCCTTGATAGGAGACCAGAAATGGACGAGAGATTCATCCTGGAAGTTGAAAAACACACAGTGTTCTATGACACCACAAATCCTTTTTACAAGGACAATTCCAAAAAGGACAAAGCATGGTGTTTGATTGCACAAGTTGTTGGAGTGGAAGGTGAATACAATAACCTCATAATTATCGTCCTACTACATGATTTTGAAAAGCCTATATAACCAGTATTTATGCATCTTGAAAACCAATTAAAATGTCAAGTAACTTTGCATTACAAAGGACAGGACCTATAAGATATTAGTACAAATACATAGAAGTACATAGACCTATGTTAATATGTGAGGTTTTTCTGGTAGGCCTAGTTTAATGTAAAAACAAATCTGATTTTAACATTTTGTTACTTATATATGCTTTAAAATTATGTTACTATAGAAGAACTTCACTAATGTTATTACAGGAGCCTATATACATAGCCTACTGCCCTGTGTAAATGCTGTTCAGATACAGTACTGTTGGTAAGGTGCTTGGACTTGCACTCTCGAGCTTTTCAAATGATAATGTGAATATTCTGGGAGTTGACATTACCTCTTTTCAATGGAATTGATAGTTTAAAACACCAAAGTTCTCAAACAATTTTTATTTTTTTGTTGCCAAAACACCTTTTTACCAATACTGCATACTTGTCTTTTGGGATCATAATCACTTATCAGCTTTTTACGAATGTAACCTGTGAGCTGGGTTGGGAATAGGATCCTTCAGTTTACACTCATTTTCTTACTCTTTTATTTTCATTTTTAATCACCTCATTAATTGGGGGGTGGAGCGGGCATTTAGTAAGCCAGCCAATGCGATGGAGGCAGGCTTGTATAGACACCTGGGGTCCTTAGACCGGCACGGTGCAAATTTACTGCTCTGGTGTGGTGAATCAGTGATTCAGGCGCTGTTTGAGTGTGAAGGTATGTTTAAAAGCGTTTTCCTTGTCTGTCGTTTTTTTCACTGGGGGTTAGTATGCCAAGCGAATGTTTGTTTTTAATAGTGCGTGGAGGAGCCGACGCTGTTTGAGCCGTGGTGCGCCATTATTTCCGTGTGACCGTGTATGGGTGAGCGAACTACAACAAAGTAACACCAAACTACTTCCGTGTTTAAGCATCAGCTGGATACTGTGACTGCCGTGGGATGTGTACAATTTTTTGTTCCTGAGTTGCTAGCTCAAAAGAAAGAAAATGATCGTCAAAAAATAAATTACAGTTATTTTCAGTAAAATTAGGTTTTTTCTTTTTACAGTGCATCCAGTCGCTCCGCTTCTGATATGCTCGGCGTGAGTTGGCACCGCGTGGAGGACGGAATAAAACCTTGTCGCAGCCGTAATGCGCCGCAGACGTGTGCAGTGTAAATGAGGGGTTAGTGAACTTAAGCCCTGCGCATTAGACCGTTAAAATAGGGCCCTAAACGTAATCCCGGCGAACATGTAAGCTCAGTCCACTTTTTCAGCATTTTTATGCTTATAATTGGACTTTTAAAAACCATTCTAACTCAAACTTTCTCAGACATTTTTATTAGATAAAAACTGAACGAGTTGTCGAAAGCCTAGTTGTGGTAATGTTGAAGACGTGGGACCGTGGTGTAGTTCGTTTATAGCCTATTCACTTTTATACTTCTGGCAATTGCATTTAGGCTTAAAAAATTCTTAAAAGTTGTGTTATTTTGTGAATATTATCTTCATGGACTAAACGTGAAAGTATCAAACTTTTGTTGATCACTGTTACGACCCTCCCTTTCAAATTATTTTAAAAAGGGAAAGGTAACGTACCATAAAATAAATTACTGAATAATGTCACTCCTTAGAACGAGTTTATTCGTTCAGGACAATAAACAAAATCAAATGACGTAACAACCAAGGAGACTTTTTACATAACGGACAACAACTAATAAAAAGAAATACAAAACATAAAAAAGGGATTGCAAGTCTATCTCTCTTTTCTTCTCATTGGCGTCTTATATAGCTCATTTCAATCAGCTAACTCTCAAATGACAAACAAGTGCGAAAACCTAAGAAAAAGAGAGCATGCACACTCATAGAGGTAGAATGATGCCAGAGTAGACAAGGGAGGGACATCCATGTGCTTTTTTCCTGCTTACACGTTCGCCGGTCATATCCGATCTGTGCCACGTACATGAGAGAAAAAAATAGGAATCGGGTCACTTGAACCATGCAGTGTAATTTGGGCCTACCAATTGTGTTGTACCATTAATATATTCACATCACAAACCCTGTGTTACTGCAGCATGAGATCCAGCAATATTATAACAATCAGTTAGAAGGTTTTTACAAAAATGAGCATGAAAAGTTACGATGTTACGAAAGTTACGATCTACGATGACACACACAGACATCAACAATCAGCACATGAATCTCAACAATAAAGACAATCAAAATTACCTTAAAATCTTTTACAAAACATATTCTTTAGGTTTTTTAATTTTTCATAAAGAGACAAAAGCAATAAACACATACAACTGTATCTATATAATAATCCAAATAACTGTCAAATGAATAATATTTTCCATGAAGTAGAGAAAACATCTCGGTTACGTATGTAACCCTCGTTCCCTGAGTACAGGGAACGGAGACGTGTCGTCGGGGAGTTCCCTGACGAATTGGGATCACGCTAGGGAGACCAAATGCCTACAAGAGAATTAAAACGAGCCAACGAAAATTGGCATGCAGGAATGCACTCCGCAGCCCGCCTACCAGCGCGGGTATGAAAGGCGGAAGCAACGCATGCATAGTGCTTTTCGCTGAGGAGCCGAACGGTGTCCAGTCCTCCGCAAAGGTACAGCAACATGGAGAAGGGACGACACGTCTCCGTTCCCTGTACTCAGGGAACGAGGGGTTACATACGTAACCGAGACGTTCCCTTTCGACCCGGGGAACTCCGACGTGTCGTCGGGGAGTTCCCTGACGAATTGGGATCCCTAATAAAACGCCATGGTGCTGGCCCCTTCCAGCGCCCAGCTAAGCTACCCTGCAGCAGTTTCTGAATAAGTTGGGGGAGCTAGCTAGGAATCACACTGCTGTTCCACAAGACCCGCTCAGTGGATATTGGATAACACTGGGAAAACGTGCCCTAACCCCCCCAAAAAAAGGGGAAGGGAACGCTGCGGAAGCCCCAGCCTGCCTGAGGAAGGCCTGGAATACACACATGTACTAGCCCAGTGGGATAGTGAAACATATGGCAGTCCCTGAGGTGGTCCCATCCGAGGAAGTGGGAGCGAACTCAACAGGGACGACAGAAAGAGTCTGTCAAGGGGAAGACACGGCTGAACTGCACGTGGCATCATGGGTCACAGTGGAGACCACTAGAGAACACCCAGTCTACTAGCAACTCAACTAGAGGTAGCAGACCTGGCGCTGGCGGTCCGCTACGCCAGGCACCAGAGGGGTGATGGAGAACTCACGAGGCTCACCGACGTTGGGCGCCAACGGCGCAAAAGACGCACGTACCTTGCCGAAGCGCAGGATGGCGTAGCACGCCGACACAACCTATTCCCTCGCACCACTGGCCGTAGCGAGCACTCAGGAGGAAACAGGTTCCACACGCAGGCTATAAAACCTAGCGAACGTGTTAGGTGTCGCCCAGCCCACAGCTCTACAGATGTCTGTCAGCGAGGCGCCTTGAGCCAAAGCCCAGGAAGCGGCAACACCTCTTGTGGAGTGAGCACGCAACCTGGGAGGACAAGGCTCACCCAGAGACTCATAAGCTCGGGTGATAGCATCCACTAACCAGTGAGCCAACCTCTGCTTGGAGACAGCCTTCCCCTTCTGCTGGCCTCCATAACAAACAAAGAGCTGATCTGAGGTCCTAAGCTTTGCGTTCTGTCAACATAAACCCGCAGGGCGCGGACAGGACAGAGAAAAGCTAGGGCTGGGTCTGCCTCCTCCTGGGGCAGCGCTTGCAGGTTCACTACCTGATCTGCGAAGGGGGGTGGTAGGAACCTTGGGCACATATCCAAGCCGGGGTCTCAAACAACGTGAGAAAGGCCCGGCCCGAACTCTAGGCACGATTCGTCGTCCGAAAAAGCTTGCAGATCCCCGACCCTCTTGAAAGAGGCCAATGCCAACAGGAGCGCTGTCTTATTGGACAGGATATTAAGCTCAACTGTTGACAAAGGCTCAAAGGAGGACTTTGAGGCTCTGTTCTTAGCACCAGAGCTAGGTCCCAAGAGGGTACAGGGTGCAAAACGCGAGGAGGATTTAACCTCCTAGCACCCTTAAGGAATCTGATGATCAGGTCGTGCTTCCCCAAAGATTTACCCTCTACTGCATCGTGATCTGCGGCTTTTGCAGCAACAAACACTTTGAGGGTGGAGGGAGACAGCCTTCGCTCCAACCCATCTTGCAGGAAGGAAAGCACTACTCCGATCGGGCAAGTTCGGGGGTCCTCCTGACGGGAGGAACACCAAGCGACGAACAGGTTCCACTTCAACGCCTAGAGGCGCCTCGTAGAGGGGGCTCTAGCGGAAGTGATGGTGTCTACCACTGCCTGTGGCAGACCACCTAAAACCTCCGCGTCCCGTCCAGGGACCAGACATGGAGTTTCCAGAGGTCTGGACGCGGGTGCCATAGAGTGCCCCGTCTCTGAGAGAGGAGGTCCTTCCTCAGAGGAATCGGCGAAGGGGGGGCTGTCGCGAGGAGCATGAGATCCGTGAACCAAGTCCTGGTGGGCCAAAACGGCACCACTAGAAGGACCTGCTCCTCGTCCTCCCTGACCTTGCACAGAGTCTGTGCAAGGCGGCTCACTGGGGGAAACGCATACTTGCGCCGGTCCCGGGGCCAGCTGAGAGCCAGGGCTTCCGTGCCGAGGGTCCCCTCGGTCAGGGAGTAAAACCACTGGCAATGGGTCGTGTCTGGAGAGGCAAACAGGTCTACCTGTGCGGCTCAGAAGACACTCCAAATCAGCTGGACCGCCTGGGGATGGAGTCGCCATTCTCCTGGCAGGGGAGGCTGCCGTGAAAGCTCGTCTGCCACACGGTTGAGCGCCCCTTGAACATGAACGGCATGAAGCGACCTCAGATGCTTCTGACTCCATAGGAGGAGGTGGGAGGCGAGTCGCAACATACGACGGGAGCGTAGACCACCGGGATGGTTGATGTACGCAACGGTCGCAGTGCTGTCCGTACGGACCAGTACGTGCTTGTGTCTGAGAAACCCCTTGAGGCGACACAAGGCTAGGCGTACTGCTTGCAACTCTAGGCAGTTGATGTGCCAATGCAGCTGGGGTCCCGTCCACAGACCCGAGACTGCATGCCCTTGTATGTGGCGCCCCACCCCATGGCAGAAGCATCTGTGAAAACCACAGCATGCCTGGACACCTGGACTAAGGGCACTCCGGCCCGAAGAAACGCAGGATCTAACCATGGGGAGAAGGTTTGGCGGCAGTGCGGGGTCACTTTGACCCGGAACGTGCCGCTCTGCCACGCCCACCTCGGGACTCAATCGTGACGTCAGCGCTGAATCGGTCTCATATGTAACAGGCCGAGCGGTGTTACTGCGGCTGCAGCTGCCATATGCCCCAGGAGCCTCTGAAATTGTTTCAGTGGAACCGCTGTCCTGCCTCGAAAGGACCTGAGGCAGGTGAGCACTGACTGGACGCGTTCCTCCGTGAGGCGCGCAGTCCGAGTGACCGAGTCCAGCTCCATACCGAGACAAGAGATCCTCTGCACGGGGCAGAGTTTGCTCTTGTCCCAGTTGACCTGAAGCCCCAACCGGCTGAGGTGCTGAAGCACCATATCCCTGTGATCGCATAGCGAACGCCTAGTTCTCTCATGGGAACAATGGCCACCTCCGCGACTTTCGTGAAGACGCGGGGTGACAGGGCCAGCCCGAAGGGTAGGACCTTGTACTGACACGCTCGGCCCTCGAAAGCAAACCGTAGAACCGGTCTGTGTCGAGGAACAATCGAGACATGAAAGTACGCATCCTTCAGGTCAATCGCTGCAAACCAATCCTGGGGACGGATGCATTCGAAAATGCGCTTCTGCGTGAGTATTTTGAACGGGAGTTTGTGCAGGGCCCGATTCAAAACTCGCAGGTCCAGGATTGGCCGTAACCCACCGCTTTTCTTGGGTACAATGAAGTAGGGGCCGCAAACCCAGACCTCATCTCGGCAGGAGGGACCGGCTCGACCTCGTCCTTCGCCAGCAGGACGTCGATCTCTTTCCGCAAGACAGGGGCATCCACTGACTGCACACGGGTGAGTGGATGCCGCTGAACTTGGGAGGCCGGCGTGCAAACTGAATTGCATAGCCGAACCGGATGGTGCGGATGAGCCATTGGGACGGACTCAGAAGCGCTAGCCAGGCTTCTAGAGACCGCCCCAACGTGCCCAACCGAACCACCGGCGTACCCGCGGAGGGGCAGCGAGGTGGAAGACAGGGACCCAGCTCTGGTGGCGTTGTAGCGACCAAGAGCGGGGTCTGGGCGTCAAACTCGACACCAACCCGCTTCCACCGGGGGGCAGACGGCAGAGAAGGCCCGTGGGCGTTCTGCTGCGGGCTGCCCGGTGGCGAAGGGAGGGGGAGAGACGAGGAACGAGGCCCTGACTCCTCGTGTCCTGGTCTCTGCGCCTCCAGGCCCAGCTGCAGACCGGAGCGACGCAGCCGAGGCTGCGTCACTGCTATCCGCGAGCTGGGGAGAGGGGAGCGGGAGTGTCGCCGTTCGGGGCGGCGCACACTGCCATTCTGACCCTCTCGGACGGAGGAGACAGGTCTTATTTTACTGCCAGTCCCGACCGTGAGGGGAAACGAGGAGCGAGGCCCGGGGGCCTCGAGTCCTGGTTTCCGCCTCGTCGCCCAGCGAGAGACGAGAGTGACAAGGCCGTAGCCCTTACTGTCATCTAAGCGCTGGGGCCCGTGAGTGACTCAGAGGAAGTGAACTGCTCAAAATTTGGGTACCGCTGACTGGATGACCAGCGGCGGAACAGAGACGAAATTCTCCACCCGGCCCTCCCCCGGGGGAAGGAGTGGTGATAACACACACTCCAGAAGAGCAGATATCACATACTTTGGGTCGCTCCTCTCAGGGTCGTTTCCCATCCTCTTGCTGAGGGGAAACAAACCCCGAGCGGGCTGGTTTAAAGGCGCTTCTGGACCACCAGTGTGGACATCGTCTGCCCGAGGGCCAGCACTGTGACTAATCACGGTCAGTCACAAGCGCAGCTCCACCCCGAGTCAGAACTACCCACGTGCACTGAATGTGCATGGGGTAGTGAGAGAGGAAAAACTTCTGCAGATTTAGGCATGTTTGGCTTGCCATATTGGCACCAAAATGCTTCCATACTGCCAAAATTTTTCACACTCACCCAGACACTTTAGAATAGCCCAGGAAAGTGTAGCTGTCAAGTCTGAATCTTCAGCATGAGAACATACTATTACAGTAGGAACGCAGCATCATTTTCAGAGTATAACAGCCCTCTCTCCGATGTAGCGATCGACATCTGTCCTCCCCTGGAGCCCCGAATGAAATGCTTGGTCCCCCATGAGAAGGACCAGAATCCCATCCGAAAGCCTCGACGGCACACGGCACGCTGAGCGGCTCAAGCCTTTACGTGAAAAGGGAGACGAACAACGTGCCGACGTGGTCATGCACTCATGAGAGAACATGAACCACCCACGAACGCAGTCTCAACACACTGATTAGGCATGTGAAACAGTGATCGTGGCCGTCACCAGGCATGCAAGACAGTGAACGTGGCCATCGTTTCGATGACACACGGCACGCTGGGCGCTCAAGCCTTCAGGCAAGGCGAACAACGTGCCGACGTGGTCATGCTCTCATAAGAAAGCATAAACCACCCACGAACACAGTCTCAGCATGTTTGCGATGCGCTAGAGGAGTGGGAAGCTTGTGAGGGTCTTTCACCTGACGAGACATACCGCACTGTAACCCCCTGTAATCACCAAATGCTCATTAGCCAAAGTAGTCCTCTCCTTTTTAGAAAAGGAACTAGATTGGGGAACAAGCAAAAGGGACTCAACCTCGTAGAGGTACACGAGTCTCGACCGGGCATCTAGAGCGCCGAATGACGCGCGCTGGGTTGCCGTGACAACCCGCGCTGTCAGCCGGCGCTCGACGGCACACGGCACGCTGAGCGGCTCAAGCCTTTACGTGAAAGGGGAGACGAACAACGTGCCGACGTGGTCATGCACTCCTGAGAGGACATGAACCACCCACGAACGTAGTCTCACACACTGATTAGGCATGTGAAACAATGAACGTGGCCGTCAAATGAGGACAGGAAACGATCGCATCCAGAAACACACGAGTGAAACGTCATCCTGAAAAGGACGCGATCTTCACTCGTGTTGCTCTTTCAGGAAGAAAGTACTCTCTCTATTGTGCTGAAGCACACAGGGGACCAACGCGGCAGCACAGCGGGGAAACTGCAAGCCCGCTGTGCGCACTCAACCGTTTACCAGCTGTGAGAACAGCTTTTGAAATAACAGCGTGTAGACGCAGCCGAACAGACAGGAACCGCGCGGTCGCTGAAACGCCGTCTCACCAACACAGAGAGATCCCGTCCCGAAACAGCAGACTCGTTGAGCGTAAGATACAATCTTAAAGCTCATTCACTCAGAGAGGACACAACCGGTCGGCTCCGAAGCTAAAAGCACTATGCATGCGTTGCTTCCGCCTTTCATACCCGCGCTGGTAGGCGGGCTGCGGAGTGCATTCCTGCATGCCAATTTTCATTGGCTCGTTTTAATTCTCTCGTAGGCATTTGGTCTCCCTAGCGTGATCCCAATTCGTCAGGGAACTCCCCGACGACACGTCAGGGAACTCCCCGACGAAAGGGAACTTACTTACTCCTTGTGTTGATCTGTCTCAACTGTGAAAGTAGAAAGCCCATAGACATAGCAATGAAAGATCTGTAATCCATAAGCTAGTCCAAGACATTCTTTCTCAATTTGAGTGTATCTTGTTTCAGTCTTCGTCATGGATCTAGAAGCGTAAGCAACTGGCTTCCAACTATCTCCTTCTGCCTGCAACAAGACAGCTCCCAGTCCGTCCTTCGACGCATCAGTTGAAATCTTCTGTCTCTTGTTGGGATCGTAATACGCCAGCACGGGTGCATTTGTCAGTGCTATCTTTAGAGCATTCCATTCTCTCTCATTTCTCGATGTCCACTTGAACTCATTGGAGTCATGGAGAAGTTCTCTCAGTGCTGATGTTTTCACTGATAGACTGGGAATGAATTTTCCAATAAAATTGATCATCCCCATTATTCTGAGCACCCCTTTTTTGTCTGTGGGTCGCGGCATGCCCAAAATGGCTTTTATTTTATTTTCATCTGGCTCTATCCCTCTAGAAGACAGTTTGTCTCCAAGAAACGTAATTTCTTGCACCCCAAATTGGCATTTAGCACGGTTTAACTTTAGTCCATTCTCACACACCCTTTGGAGCACTTTTGTCAGTCTTTCATTGTGCTCACATAGCGTAGATCCCCAGATCACCACATCATCTACATAGCAACGAACCCCTTCTAGACCCTCTAGCATGTTGTCCATTGCTCTATGATATATTTCAGAGGCCGAGATAATGCCAAACGGCATTCTCAGGAATCTGTACCTCCCAAAAGGTGTATTAAATGTGCAGAATCTTGAGCTCTCTTCGTCCAGCTTGATTTGCCAGAAACCCTGTGCTGCATCTAGCTTGGAGAAATACTTAGCTCCTGCCATCTCACTTGTGATTTCCTCCCTTTTTGGTATTTGGTAGTGCTCACGTTTTATGTTTTGATTTAAGTCTCCTGGATCCATGCATATTCTCAGTTCTTTTCTTGCATTCTTTTTGTCAACGCATACCATTGAGTTTACCCACTCAGTCGGTTCTTCCACTTTCGTGATGACTTTTAACTGACACATCCTTTCCAGTTCCTTTTTAAGGCGCTCCCGGAGTGGAGCTGGAACTCGCCTTGAAGCATGGATCACTGGAGTTGCATCCTCTTTGAGTTTGATTTTGTATGTGCATGGAAGGCATCCTAGTCCTTTAAAAACGTCAGAGTAACGATGCACAATGGACTCAACTGTTCCTGTGTGAGCATTTACTGCTTCTGAGCAGTTGATGTGGTATACTCTTCTTACCAGATTCAACTTCTTTGAAGAAACACCACCGATCAGTGACTCTCTGCCCTCAGGTACGACAAAGAACAGTACATTGTGGATTTTGTCCTTCACTTTTACTTTTAGTCTGCACTGGCCTTTGCTTTCTATGTCTTTTCCGTTGTAATCTTTCAGTTGCACTGGTTTCTTGGTTATTTTAGGTTTTTCTTTCATGGCTTTAATTTCTGTCATGCTGATCAAGTTTGCTTGTGCACCTGTATCAATCCTTAGTGCTACTAAAGCCCCATTAATTGGCAATGAAGCAATCCAAGTTTCTTCATTTTCTAACTGTTTAGCATTTTCATTTTTTTCATCATTATTTGCATTATCACAAGACACCATGCCAACAAAGAAAGTCTCACTTAAGTCAGTATCTTCAACTAGCCTCACAGACTTGGGCTTGTCTTTTGATAAGCACTGTCTTGCAAAGTGATTTTTTCCATTGCATTTTGAGCATCTTTTACCATAGGCAGGGCACTGCCGGGGCTCATGTCTGCTACCACAACGTTTGCAGGAATATGCTGCTGAATCTTCTCTGTTTTTCTTTTGTGGTGTAAACTTTCTTGTCTTATTTTTGACTACAGACACATTGGCACTGTCATGTACTGTTGTGACATTCACTTCATTAAACGTCTTTGCATGCTGTTGGGCTAATTCACTTGCATGACACAGTCTCTCTGCTTCTTCCAGAGTCAGTTTAGCATCTCTTAAAAGCCTCTCCCTTATCCTTTTATCTTGGATTCCGTACACTATCTGATCGCGGATCATAGAATCTTTCAGATCTCCAAAATCACATGACTGCGCTTTAAGCTTCAAATCAGTCACAAAGCAATCAAAAGTTTCGTCGTGCAGTTGCATCCGAGACCGGAACACATACCTTTCATACACGATGTTCTTTTGTGGAGAGCAGTATGCACTGAATTTTTCCAGTATGGTGTCGTACTTTTCTTTGTCTTCATCTTCGCCAAACTCAAATGTATTGAATACTTCAATGGCTTGGGGACCCGCTACTGTTAGTAGCAAAGCAATCTTCCTGGCGTCAGGTTTATTGTCCAGTCCTATGGCAGCCATATACAACTGAAATTGTTGCTTAAAAGACCGCCAATTGCTGTCCACATTACCCACCAGTTTCAGTCCCTCCGGTGGTTTCAAAACATCCATTTTACGAGTTAAACTGAAGCTTGACAAATCGGTTTACTCCTGGTACCATGTGTTGTTTGTGTCAGAAGAATGAGACTTATTTTTAGTACTCACTGAGCTTGTGCTCAAACTTTAATGTCCGAACCAAAATCATCACATCAAGAACCCCGTTCTTCTACCACTGTATCTAACAGTCCCTTTTTTACCCGCTAGCCCCCTCTGCAGGTCTCATTAAGTATCACACTGTTTATTCATTGCATATCAACACACTCCTGCACAAATTTTTTTGGATAAATTAACACACTAATATCTTAAAACAAAATATAATATGAAGTGGGGAACATGAAAATGAAGAGGGAAAATAAAGACTGGTTGCTTGATTGGACAATGATTTCAAACTTTTCTGGTTTATAGTCCTTAAAAACAATCTGTAATATTCCGTATATAACCTTTATTATACTACATAAATCATTTACCTGGATCCATTTATTAGACGGATAATTGTTTTGCGAATATCAGGCAAGTTTAAAGCATAAACAAGGGGGTTCAGGATGGGTGGTATAACAAGAAATTCAAGTGAAATTAAAACTGACAGCCATATAGGAAGTTGTAAAGTCACAACCCGACTCAAAGTGACCTCAGAAATAATGGCAATTGAGAAATTCAAAAGGATCACAATGTGTGGAATACAAGTTTGATAAGCTTTGCCCTTGAACTGTGATGAGCTTCTTCGGCAAACGACAAGAATTTTTACATAAGAATATAATATTAAACCTACTGGAATGACTACAGTTGTGATCAATATAAAAAAAACCCATCACATTATTAACAGCAGTGTTTGCACAAGACAGTTTGACCATTTCAAAGTTGTGGCAGTACACCTTAAACAATTTGTTACCACACAATGTCAGTCTGGAAGTCAAAATAGCAGTAATACCAAGAGAAATCATTGGATAAGCCACGTTTATAACTATTAAACAGTTAGAGACCTTGGTGTAATTATGTTGTGGTATTGTAAAGGTTTACTGATTGCAACAAATCTGTCAAATGCCATTAACATTAATATTGTATTCTCATTTGCTGCATACGTGAAAATGACATAAGACTGTAAGAGACATGCTTCACGGGAGATTGAGTGTGTATCAGATATCAAGTCTGTCAGTGCTCTTGGGAAAAAGCCAGCTGTTCCATACACAGAGTTGATAGACAAACATGAAATCAGAATATACATTGGCTGGTGTAAAGTCCTTTCCAGAAATATTACAAGCATAATAATGACATTAAATAGTGTGATAGCACAGTACAGAATAAATCCCAAACTGAAGAAAGCATATCGTATGTACCCAATATTTTCAAATAACATGAAGTAAAAATATGTTCCATTTTCCATTTTCTGATAAGCAAAGGTAACCTTCATTTACCTGAGTTAAGACAACAGACAAAGATCTTATGATTTATACACATTTTAAAAACATGAGCACTATGTTATCCAATTTTGTTTTTGTTTATTCTACATATACAGATTCATATTCAGTGTATTAGTTCATGATACTTACCTTCTTCACAGTTAATGTGTGATATATTATCAGTTTAACAGTATAGATGCAAAGTGTCAACAACTTTAAAATAATGTTTTCAATCAATATCAGACAAAAATGCAATCACTATCCTATATAGACATTGTACAATTTGAATACCTTCTCTAATACACCTTGAAACGACCACCATTGCTTCCTCAATTATTGTGCTGGAATGACTGTGGTTTACCAGCACAGGTTCATATTTTTTTATACATCTAACATGTCTCAGGAGCCTCCGCTGATAGGCATATTTTGCATAAAGGACACAAAACCTATTGATTTGAATTCCCTAGAAACTAATTAAACAAATCATGTAAGACTGAAAATAGACAGTTAAATTAGCTTATTATTATCACATTGGTAATTGGAATTCAGAAAATTATTTTACTAAAGCTTTAAAAAAATGTGCTTATAACACTGTTGACATGTCTGCCGTCATTACGTATCTATTGTTCAGATAAAATGAAATTAATTTCAAATTATATCATTGCAATTGACGCAGGCTGTTGGTCTCTACTTGCACTCTGTACTTTGATGGCACGCATGTTCGTGATTCATATTTGCACATTTGCACTTTATAAATCGACAGGGTCTTTTCCGGTATATTTAAGGCCAATCATCAAGCGTTGCAAAAAGAAAACATTAACTGTCCCTAAACAGAGTAAATTAAGCAAGGCGATCTCACTTAATTTTTACCTGCTACCAAAAAATACTACCATAACAACTTTGACAAAATGAGGAACTTGAACTCCTCCAAACAGGGATGGGAAGACGGACAGTGTCTATTCCAGAAGACAGTGACCACACGGAGGCACAGTTTACTGAAATAATTTGGTACATTGTGTTGTGGGACATTATATGTAATACCCCATAAATTATAGCAACATTAATCCTGTTCTATATCTTTTACCTCTTTTACACTCTTTGCTTTGCTGTTATTCATGATCTCAAGAATCCTGACTGAAACCTTTCCAAAGATGGAGGGCCTTTTTGGAGGGTGGCTCTTGCACAAAGCAAAAGGTGTGCAGGACTTTTGTCAAATTAAGTCAAGTCAGACAAGTAATCTCTGGCCGACTTGAGGGAGCCCGACAAGCTCCGGTTCCTTAACTCCCTCATGTCCCAGACCGGCCTCTTTGGCGACGCGGTCAAGAACTTTGCCCAGCAGTTCTTGGCTGTACAAAAGCAGACTGAGGCTATCAAGCACATCTTCCCGTGGCGGTCAGCTGCTGCCTCCACCCCACCGCCAGCGGCCCCTCAGTCTGCTCGTTGCCCGGGGCGTCCTCCTGCGTCTGCCCCTGCTCCCGTGCTGCCGCAGCAGCCTCCACCTAAACGGCGCCGTGCCGCCCCGCCCGTCCAGGCCACTGCCAAGAAGGGTGGCAAAGCCAGGGTAAGCGGCCCTAGGACGGGCGACCCAGAGAGGGAAGGGACTGCTCTCTAGGAGACTGCATCGCTGCAAGTTTCGGGCCATCCACTCCACTACAGTGAGTCCAGCCGACCAGTCTCTTTTCTCGGTATGGAGCTGTGTTCGGTTGCACAGATAGCGCGCCTCACAGAGCAGTGCACTCAGTCGGTGCTGAACTGCTTGAATGCGTTCAAAGGCAGGACGGCGGTCCCCACTGATGCACCTGGGGCATATTGCAGCGGCAGCAGCAGTAAACCCGCCATTTATATCCCCGGTGTGCTCAAACCGTGTGGCAGATGAGCTATCACAAGCTGTGCTCCCGGGAGAATGGCGACTCCACCCCCAGGCGGTTCAGCTGATTTGGAGAGAGTTCGGGGAAGACCTGTTCACCTCCTCAGAGACCTCCCACTGCCAGCTGTTTTACTCCCTGACCAAGAGAACACTCGGCACGGACGCACTGGCACACAGCTGGCCCGGGGCCTCCGCAAATATGTGTTACCCCCAGTGAGCCTACTTGCACTGACCTTGTGCAAAGTCAGGGAGGACGAGGAGCAGGTCCTTTTGGTGGCTCCCTACTGGCCCACCCGGACTTGGTTCCCAGAACTCATGCTATTCGTGATGGTCCCTCCCTGGCCCATTCCTCTGAGGAAGGATCTTCTGACTCAGAGACGGGGCATCCTATGGCACCCGCGTCCTGTCCTCTGGAAACTCCATGTCTGGTCCCTGGACGGGATGCAGAGGTTCTAGGTGACTTACCCCCAGAGGTACTTAACACTATCACTTCTGCAAAGGGAGCCGTCCACGAGACGTGTGTACGCCTTGAAGTGGAAACTGTTCATCGAGTGATGCACTTCTCGCCGAGAAGACTCCCAAAGATGTTCAATAAGGGCCGTGCTTTCCTTCTTGCAGCAAGGGTTGGAGCGAAGGCTGTCTCCCTCCACCCTCAGAGTACATGCTGCCGCTATTTCAGCTTATCACGACCACATAGATGGCAAAACAGTTTGAAAGTACGAACTGGTCATCAGGTTCCTTAGGGGGGTGAGATGATTAAATCCTCCTCGTCCCCCCTCCATACCCTCTTGGGACCTTTCCCTGGTGCTTTGAGCACTTCAGGATGCTCCCTTTGAGCCGTTGCAATCAGCAGACTTAAAGCTTCTCTCCTTGAAGACTTTGCTGCTGGTTGCACTGTCTTCTGTCAAGAGGGTAGGGGACCTGCAGGCATTTTCGGTCGACGAATCGTGCCTAGATTTTGGGCCGGGTGACAACCATGTTGTACTGAGACCCCGGCCTGGCTATGTGCTCGAGGTTCCTACCACTCCCTTCAGGGACCAGGTAGTGAACCTGCAAGCGCTGTCCCTGGAGGAGGCAGACCCAGCCCTGGATTTGCTCTGTCCCGTTCACGCTCTGCGTATGTACGTGGACAGAACTCAAAGTGTCAGGACCTCAGACCAGCTCTTCGTCTGTTACGGACTGCTTAACAGCAGGAAGGCTGTCTCCAAGCAGAGGATGGCCCACTGGATAGTGGATGCCATCGCCTTGGCTTACCAAGCTCAAGGCATGCTCTGCCTGCTCGGGTTGCATGCACACTCCACGAGAGGCGTTGCATCCTCCTGGGATCTGTAGAGCTGCGGGCTGGGCGACACCTAACACGTTCACTAGATACTATAGCCTACTTGTAGAGCTGTTCTCACCCTAGATGGGTAGAAGCACCAAGAGACCCGGCTCTGTCGGCTTGCTGCACCCTACTGTGCACCCTTATTCTCCTGTGTGAAAAACCTGTGAGTCCTCCAAACACCCCGGCCCGGACTTGGCGGAGCGTCCGGTGCCAGGCCTTTATCCCCTGAATCCTTGAGAACCGTATAGCTGGGTTCCTATGTATATCTCCACTTAACTCCTTGAGAATGTGGCTTCTGCAGCGTTCCCCTCCCTCAGTTTGGGCACGCTTTCCCAGTGTTATTCAATAATTTCACTGTATGGGTTATCACGGAACAACAGTGACAGATACAAACTGTGTGAGCCCTATCCTATCGTCCTTTCAGGCAAGAAGGTTTTGAGGCTTACACAGGGCGCTGGAGGGGGTGCAGCAGCTGTGGCCCTTTGGTATGGATTCCTATTCTTCGGGTTCGACGTGAGAATGAACCTCATTGGTTCTTGCAGAAGCTCAAATGTGCTGCATAACACAAGAATGAACCTCATTGGTTCTTGCTGAAGCTCAGACGTGCTGCGTAACACAAGAATATACCTAGTTGTCAAGCGAACATGCTTGAGCTTCTGTTTACCACAACTGATGTGTAAATAGATTAATGTTTATGTGAATAAAAGCCTACATTTAATGTTCATCATGTAAAGTGATTGTCTCTCTTCAGAAAATTTGCACTGAACTGTTCCGGTCATATGGATTATTTTTATGATCAGTGTTATCACGTGAGTTTTGAAGTTGTACAGTATGTTGCTTAAAATGTAATATATAATGTTTTGTTGTACCTATATTAATTAGTGTTAAGTGTATAAACAATTAAATGTACAAACATTAAATGTTTGTTTGTATCCATGTACTGTAGCATGTCAGTCCACTGAGGTAAATTAGATAAGCCTCTTATTTCAGAACTAGAGTTGAAACCATTGTAGCCACACATTACATCAAATTGCAGTTTCTTATTGTTTGAAATGAAAAAATGTGAGAGAGGTTTAAGAATGTTGCTCTTTAATATTTATTCTGACTCCTCATTATTTTTAAATGGGAAGTGAAGTTGTATGTTAACGTGAGTCATATGAATAAGAGGGCTCTTTTGTAGTTCCTTTGTTAGTTTGAAATGTTTGTTATTTGGTCAATAAAAAGTAATAGATGAGATATCCTGTGTCTGGCCATTTTTAGGTACATGTAACCATCTCTGAATAAGAAATGTTAAATTATTTCTATTTACTTATTATTATTGATAATAATTAAATAGATGAACTGTTGCCTGCTACTATAGAGTTATTATTACTCATTTTGTATGTAATTAGTAATTAGCCATGTAATGTATGACTTTACCTTATTTAGTTTAGTGTGTCATAGCCGTTAAATGTAGGTACTCTTTAGTCAAAAATATGGGTTGAAATCTGCCCAACCCCTAACTGAGCGCCATAGAGATTGAAGGCTAAAAAAAGTGTTGCGTTATTTAAAGGGGAGATCCACGCATCAGTTATTAACAGATAAGCTGGATTCAGCTTTGTGCTCATTTCTTGTTTCCATAAGCATATCTTATTTGTCATGAATTGCGTGGAAGCAAAGGCGGTTGTCGGATCTAAATGCAGCAGTTAGACTTTAATAACTCAGAACGGGAAAACTCAGAACACAGAACAGGAACGTACATATATTCAATAACTGACCAGGAACAAAAGAGCACACAGGATTTAAATACACAGAGGGAATCCGGGAACGAGACACAGCTGGGGTAAATGATAACAATGAGAGGGACCAAACGAACTAACAAGGCATCACACCTGAAACAAGGGAACTAAGAATTAACATGACTAGGGATACAATTACTAGGGATACAATTAACAAGGCAGAGAAACAAGATACAAATTGAATGCAAAAACAAAAGACAGTGTAACCACAAACCAGAAACATAACACAATAAACAACGGCCTGTGGTCAAGTGCACAGGCCTCGCGCCATTTCAGAACACGACCTGGGCGGGAGGGGCGAGCGTCATGGAGTCCCAGACAGGGTAGTCGGGGACCATAGACTCCATGATGGTACCGGTGAGTGGCGGAGCAAGACGTGCCGGTGGCCACGGCGGAGCAAGACGTGCCGGTGGCCACGGCGGAGCAGGACGTGCTGGAGGCCACGACTAAGCAGACACAGACGGGGACCTGGGCGGAGCAGACACAGACGGGGACCTGGGCGGAGCAGACACAGACGGGGACCTGGGCGGAGCAGACACAGACGGTACAGGAAGTTCAGGCGACACAGGAAGCTCAGGCGTGTAAAGCCGTGCAAGGATCCATGTAGGCGCCGCCTCCATGGACCTCTCAGGATACCTACTGACCCCCCGAAAAAAAATACTTGGGGAAATCCACGGAAGGAACCTCCGGGTTGTAAGCGGCCTTAAGAGGAGCCTCCCGGAGCTTAAGAGGCGCAGACACCCAAAGGCGTGCGCGCGCGGGGCACACAAGTACATAATCATCAGAAAAACTCACACAGAGTTTCAGGAAAGAGAGGCTAATAGCATCAATCCTTTATAATTAGTGCCCCGAAGGGCATATTCAGCATATATATGTATAATGTATATAATATATATGGTGGGTCATAATGCTCATAGGACATATCAGTCAGTGAGTGATGTTTAAAACATATTGGCAATCTGGGTCGTAATAAATGGGGCAGAAAACACCATATTGTGTCTTTAGACCGAGAGCAGTCCGGCCGGTAGGGCGGGAACCTCTAGGTTATAAAACCTTATAAATGTAGACGGGGAGGCCCAGCCTGCCGCCATACAGATATCTTGCAATGAGATTCCACTAGACCAAGCCCACGAGGAGGCCATGGCCCTCGTGGAATGTGCTCTGATGCCCAACGGACATTGCAGTCCTTTTGATGCGTAGGCTAGCGCAATGGCATCCACTACCCATCTGGACAGGCTCTGTTTCGACGCAGCTCATCCTTTGGAACGTCCGCTGAACGAAACGAAGAGCTGCTCCGTCTGTCTAAAAACAGCGGAGCGGGACACGTAAGCTCTTAATGCCCAAACCGGGCAAAGAAAGCTAACCTCATCCCTTCCTTCAGAGGTCGGCAGAGCCGACAGGGAGATAACCTGAGCCCTGAACGGTGTGTTGAGGGACTTAGTACGACTTTAGAGTCATTAGGCCCGAACTCCATACACGACGCTCTCACCGAGAACGCTTGTAAATCCCCCACGCGCTTCACTGAAACGAGAGTCAGAAGGAACGCTATTTTGAAAGACAGGTGCTTCATGTCAACTGAGTGCACAGGCTCAAACGGGGCACCCTTCATGGCATCCAGTACCGTAGAAAGGTCCCAGATGGGGACTGAAGGAGGTCTGGGAGGGTACAGTCTCCTAGCTCCTTTAAGGAAACAAACTACCAGGTCGTTCCTACCAAGTGACCGGCCAGGCGTCGGATTGACGAACGCTGCTATAGCCGTCACGTATACTTTGAGTGTGGATGGGGTCCTACCCTTATCCAGCAGCTCCTGTAGGAAGGAGAGAACCTCCGCCTCCCTGCACTGTAGGGGTGATATACCCTGGGCTGAGCACCAACTAGAGAACACAGACCACTTAGAGCAACGGTTCAGAAATGGTTCTTTGGGGTGGTAGTATTGGCCACTCCTTTCATTGTTCTTTGGGTGCTTCCTTAGAGGTGGGTAGCCAGATGTTAAGTCGTTCAGAGGTTTCATTATACTTAAATAGCCTTTAATGAACTTTCTATAATACCCACAGAATCCGAGGAAGGCTTTCAACTCTTTTAGATGGTGAGGGACTGACCAGGTCTTTAGCGCTGCAATCTTTTCCGGGTCAGTCCCCACTGCCTTCTCTGAGACCACATGTCCCAAGTACCGGACTGAGGACTGGAATAATATTTCAGTCCGGTGTGTCACGCAATATTTGGTACGGGATTTTTATTTGAATTTCTATCCTTAAGAGGCTATTTTTCATACCAGTCCTTGTTGCGTTCTAGCAGCTTCTTCAACGGAGGAAATGCGTGTTTGATTTAATAGTACATTTCCTGGGGTGTACGCGCCACCCTTAGGCGCGTACACCCCAGGAAATGTACTGTGACAAGTACATTTCTGTGACAAGTACCGTGACAAGTACTGTGACAAGATGATTGACAGGGCAGTTAACTGACAGGATGCACGCGACATATCTGTCCGTTAAAGATGAGGAAGTAGTATGTCCCAAAGCTTGCCTACTCTTTTGCTACACACTCAAAAGAATGTACTTTTTATAAAAAAAAAAAGGTCCCACTTTATATTAAGTGGCCCTAATACCTGTGAACTTACATGGTAACTACATGTGTACATAGTATGTAACTACAGTGTAAGTACACATTTGTACATAGTATCTACAACTGTATTATTAGTGTAACTACACGTATGTAACAACCCACTTAATGGTATGTGTAAGTACAAATGTGTAACAGGACATTGGTAACAACACTTTTTTCACATTAGTAAGTACACATGTGTAACAGGAATTATGTAACTACATTTTGTAACAACAATATGTAGCCTATTTGTTGTTCCACTTCCACATGCAGTCTTAGATACTGCAGTTACCAGTTTGGGTATAAATGTATTTAATTTCCAACAAGTGGACAGTTCCTATGGAATTATCATGTAACGACACTGATGTACACAACAATTACCTTAACAATTACACTTTATATTAAGTAGACAGTTCCTGAGGAGTTACCACTGGTATCACAAGGTGAAACTTTAGTTGTAATTCAACATTAGTCCTGCCAGTCATAAATACATGTATTCCAACTGGTAACTGCAGTATCTAAGACTGCATGTGGAAGTGGAACAACAAATAGGCTACATATTGTTGTTACAAAATGTAGTTACATAATTACTGTTACACATGTGTACTTACTGAAGTGAAAAAATGTTGGGTAACACTTTATTTTACGGTGCCCGTGATACAGAGTAATTACATAATTAAGTACTTAGTAGTAGATGTTGTAATAACATGTAACTACATGTACTTAACATGTAATTAAGTTATGGAACAGCCTGTACTTACACATTGTAATTACACACATGTAATAGGCAGCTACTGTTACACATATGTAACAAGCCGGGTCAGTTACATATGTGTTACCAACTTGGTACAATGTAATTATATAAGAAAGTACTTAGTACTACACAATGTAACAAAAAGTGTATCAAGACTGTACTTAAGTGTACTTCATGTGTATCTACATACCTTATCCATCTGTACTGTAGTTTGGATTAACTCACTAGTTCACAGCATAAATACATGTAGTAGCTTCCTAATTACATTGCAATTACATAATATTACACAGGGATAAGCTACGTAAAATAAAGTGTATCAAGAATGTACTTAAGTGTACTTCATGTGTATCTACATACCTTATCTGTACTGTAGTTTGGATTAACTCAGTTCACAGCATAAATAGGCTACATGTAGTAGCTTAATAATTACATTGCAATTACACAATATTACACAGGGATAAGCTACGTAAAATAAAGTGCATCAAGACTGTACTTAAGTGTACTTCATGTGTATCTACATACCTTATCTGTACTGTAGTTTGGATTAACTCAGTTCACAGCATAAATAGGCTACATGTAGTAGCTTAATAATTACATTGCAATTACACAATATTACACAGGGATAAGCTATGTAAAATAAAGTGTATCAAGACTGTACTTAAGTGTACTTCATGTGTACAGATGGATAAGGTATGTAGATACACATGAAGTACACTTAAGTATATTCTTGATACACTTTATTTTACGTAGCTTATCCCTGTGTAATATTGTGTAATTGCAATGTAATTAGGAAGCTACTACATGTATTTATGCTGTGAACTAGTGAGTTCATCCAGACTACAGTACAGATAAGGTATGTAGATACACATGAAGTACACTTAAGTACATTCTTGATACACTTTATTTTACGTAGCTTATCCCTGTGTAATATTGTGTAATTGCAATGTAATTAGGAAGCTACTACATGTATTTATGCTGTGAACTAGTGAGTTCATCCAGACTACAGTACAGATAAGGTATGTAGATACACATGAAGTACACTTAAGTACAGTCTTGATACACTTTATTTTACGTAGCTTATCCCTGTGTAATATTGTGTAATTGCAATGTAATTAGGAAGCTACTACATGTAGCCTATTTATGCTGTGAACTGAGTTAATCCAAACTACAGTACAGATAAGGTATGTAGATACACATGAAGTACACTTAAGTACATTCTTGATACACTTTATTTTACGTAGCTTATCCCTGTGTAATATTGTGTAATTGCAATGTAATTAGGAAGCTACTACATGTATTTATGCTGTGAACTAGTGAGTTCATCCAGACTACAGTACAGATAAGGTATGTAGATACACATGAAGTACACTTAAGTACAGTCTTGATACACTTTATTTTACGTAGCTTATCCCTGTGTAATATTGTGTAATTGCAATGTAATTAGGAAGCTACTACATGTAGCCTATTTATGCTGTGAACTGAGTTAATCCAAACTACAGTACAGATAAGGTATGTAGATACACATGAAGTACACTTAAGTACATTCTTGATACACTTTATTTTACGTAGCTTATCCCTGTGTAATATTGTGTAATTGCAATGTAATTAGGAAGCTACTACATGTATTTATGCTGTGAACTAGTGAGTTCATCCAGACTACAGTACAGATAAACACAGATTAAGGTATGTAGATACACATGAAGTACACTTAAGTACAGTCTTGATACACTTTATTTTACGTAGCTTATCCCTGTGTAATATTGTGTAATTGCAATGTAATTAGGAAGCTACTACATGTAGCCTATTTATGCTGTGAACTGAGTTAATCCAAACTACAGTACAGATAAGGTATGTAGATACACATGAAGTACACTTAACTACATTCTTGATACACTTTATTTTACGTAGCTTATCCCTGTGTAATATTATGTTATTGCAATGTAATTAGGAAGCTACTACATGTATTTATGCTGTGAACTAGTGAGTTAATCCAAACTAAAGTACAGATCTGGATCTCGCGGTTACACTAACAGCTGTGTAACAGACTTTGACCATTACATAGGCGTTACCCCTGCAGGCTTTTTCACACCTTAGTAACATATTTAAGTACTTTTTGTTACATTGTGTAGTACTAAGTACTTTCTTATATAATTACATTGTACCAAGTTGGTAACACATATGTAACTGACCCGGCTTGTTACATATGTGTAACAGTAGCTGCCTATTACATGTGTGTAATTACAATGTGTAAGTACAGGCTGTTCCATAACTTAATTACATGTTAAGTACATGTAGTTACATGTTATTACAACATCTACTACTAAGTACTTAATTATGTAATTACTCTGTATCACGGGCACCGTAAAATAAAGTGTTACCAAATGTTGTTACCAATGTCCTGTTACACATTTGTACTTACACATACCATTCTGAGGGTTGTTACATATGTGTAGTTACGCAAATGTTACAGCTGTAGATACTATGTACTAATGTGTACTTACACTGTAGTTACATACTATGTACACATGTAGTTACCATGTAAGTTCACAGGTATTAGGGCCACTTAATATAAAGTGGGACCAAAAAAAAAAGTACATACTTTTAGGGCGTAGTATAAGTTGGCGAATTGGGATGCTTCCCTCTTCCAAACAAACTGACTTCTTCTACACTACTACCCATTTAAATACAAGAGGCTCTAACGCCTTGCGCCCCCTAGTGGCGAGTATGACAAAATACTAGAGTAACAGCTAACACTGTTACAATATTGCATTGACAACTCATCAATTAAATATTTACCATTGGATATTCTGCATAATTGGAAATTTTTAAGTAGATAAGTAAACTGCGTTTATTAAACTGACAAAGCGACTGACATTTACTTTTTTGCATTAATAATATTGTACGGACTTGGACTTGAACCGTAGAGTAGTGGTCTGGGTTCAAACAGTCCGACATTCAAAGTAAAGCATTCACTTGAGCCGAAAGAAAGTGAGGCTTCATTTTTCATTGATCACGTGTTTCTCTGAAAACAATATAGGTTTCGGCATGGATCCGAAAATACGCTTTGAAGCTTCAGTGTGTTACAGCATCCAGTCTCCCTGGTTCCCCCATCTCTAAGTCACGAGCGCCCTCACGAGCGCCCTCACGAGCGCCCTCACGAGCGCCCTCACCCGAGTTCTAGCGCAGTTCATACTTCCCAATTAGTATGCATCATTTGTGAAGTTATTGCCTTTCACCTGTTCTGCATCAGTGCTCATTGCTCAGCCTTTATCTGCCTCGTTTACGGAGTGCTCCTTGCGAAGTATTGCCTCTCTATGTGTGCATGCCCGAGCCGTTTCTCAATACCCTGTTTTCCTGTGTTACTGACCCTCGCTTATCTACTTTATCTGATTGTCTCCAGCCTGCCTTTCGACCCACTGCCTGATCCTGACCCTGTTTCTCAGCCGCCTGCCTAGACCTCTCGCCTGTCCTTGGATTCCGTTTGCTCACCGCCTGCCCTCGACTTCCAGCCTGGTCTCACTCTCCACTCGGCGTGTCCCATTCAAGAATTCCTAAGTTTCTCTTTACCTGCCTTTGTTAAATAAAAGTTGTTGCACATGGATCTGCCTGCTGACTCGTTACACAGTGTCATATGTAGGCTATTAACACTACCGAATGAGTTTCTTTGACAATGATGATGATCAGGGATTCTCCTGGAAAAAACAGGGAATCTCATTTTTGCAAGACCTTTTAAAGCATACAGATTAGATATTCTGGAATCTATAGCACGTTTGCTATTTCCCTTACGGAATAAAAATATATGAGAATATACTGCAAAAATATTATGTGATGCATTGCATAATAAATTTCCATTTTTGGGAAACTAGTGCATATATTTTTAAAGGCCAGTTATTTCATGGATCCAGGATACTATGCATCCTGATAAAGTTCCCTTGGCCTTTGGAATTAAAATAGCCCCACATCATCACATACCCTTCACCATACCCAGAGATTGGCATGGTTTTTATTTCAGTTAGCCTAATAGCTGGTTTGATTTGCGTTGAGAGATGATCTCATGGAAAGTACACCATTTATTCCCTATGGGAATTTAACATAGGGGTGTCCTGACTTATGCACCCTGTATTTTAAGGAAGAACATTTATTTATTTACAATACATTATTTATTCACAAAGAAAATCGGTGTCCTTAAAGGTTGGAGTTTTCCTTTTATTTTTTTATTAAGGCATTAAGATCAATTTCCAAAAGATAATTTTTATTTTCCTCTTTTTAGTCATCTTTAGCTTATGCTTAGGGTGTCTTCACTTATGCTAAGCACTGTACATGTTATGAAGTGTATTAGCCAACTGAATATACAATTACATACATTATCATATATTTGTAAAAATATTGTCACATATTGTTCAATATATGAAAAGCGGCAATATTGTAACATATTAACACAATATATTATTCAGTATATTTTATATTTTATATAAATATATGGTTAAACCATTTAATATATTGATCATTCCTATATGGGAAATATATTTTCAGCCTGCTTTGCTGAATGGTTTAACATCTAGAAGCTTGGCTTATGTGTATCTGGGCTAGCGAAGCCCAGAGTTATTTGTTACTTTAGCAATGTGAACCTGGGTGCCATACCCTTGGTTTGTTTAACAATTGACCTAAACCTGCTATGTGCCTGAGCCTTAAACTTATCTAATTAGAATGTGCACTATGTGTGATTTTAACAAAGGATATAACTTTGCAGGCTGATAGAGATGACAATATCTCGCAGCAACCACCTTATGTAATTATTTATATTTTGCTTCCTGCTGCTTCTGTTGCGGCTGCTGTTGTTTTTAATGACTGAAAATGCATGTTCTAATGCTAGCTTTGTTTATGCTTAATTGTTTTTCCTTGCATTATGCAACTTGTAAAATGTAGATGTATTTATTGCTGCCCACTCGCTTGCTTAACTATACACTCGTACGCAACTGTAAAACATCAAACATTTTGCACATGTGTATGTTTGTTTCATTGATAAATGCAGACCATTATATGCAGTACATTTCAAAATTGGAATGCACTAGCATTCCACTTTAACTGTTTAATCTCCAGCACTAAATCTACCCCACTATGCCACAAAAATAAATCAAACTCATCAATGCCAAAGTTATGGAAAACGGACATACACTGATCTCAAAGTTTTGTTGTTATTGTAAATTAAATTGAATAACATAATTTAGATTTAGGACCAAAATTTCTCAATTATCCCTTTTAGTCTGTACATGTGGCGGCTTACCTCTCATTCATCACATATAAATTATTGGTTCATGGACTATTGATTTTTGGTCAGACTATCATGGAATGCAAACTGAGCCTATTGAAAAATAATAGTAAAAAAATCACCAAAAAACTTTCTTGTGAAATGCAAATGAAACATTCTTTAAAAAGGTCATTTTGAAAGTAAATTCAAATTAATTATCATTAGTGTATGACAGATAGGCTAAATTACATCAAAGAAACATAAAAAATCTTGAACATTTGAAATTCACACTCAAGTGTAAAGGCCCGAAATTCGCGTCCAAAATTTTTGCACGTAATAAATGAAAAATAAATAAATACGACCTCATGCTATTTCAATCACGCTTACACACTGCCCCCGAAACTTTTGTCAGTCATAAAAAAAAAATGTATCGGGTTCGATTTTCTGCGTTTTCACATCCGTATGGTGTTTTTTTTTTTAATGGTGTTTTGACAATACAGAGCCACCGAATCACGAATACGAAAAAACGCATACAAAAATTTCTGACTC
This sequence comes from Phoxinus dragarum, assembly GCA_033366665.1. Lineage (NCBI taxonomy): Eukaryota > Metazoa > Chordata > Actinopteri > Cypriniformes > Leuciscidae > Phoxinus > Phoxinus dragarum. The sequence continues at coordinate 31,082 of JARPMJ010008327.1, forward strand.
AGTGTGCAAGAACCTTAAGCCTGCATCATTTAATGTTTTCATACAAAAAAAAACATTTATGGCAAATTCTTGTAATATGGCTGAAAAGATTTTTTCATCACATTTTTTATGTTGTCCAATTCAATAAAACAATTTCCATAGTGTTAGAATGTGAAGGATAATACAATATTTGCTTGTGACCAAGAAATATTCAATCAGATATTTCCACTTCTTTTTTGAAAAGAAGTTTTATGACTTCCTTCCGTAGTCTTGTCAGATTTAGTCCATAAATGAGGGGGTTTGAAATGGGTGGTATGAGTAAGAATTCCATGGCCATGAAATTACGCAAATCTTGTGGCAAATTCGTTGAACCATAACGTGTGTACAGCACATCAAACATTGATGCACCAGTCACACTGAGCAACGCAAGAAGATGTGGCACACATGTTTGCATGAATCTGTGTCTGCCCTCTATTGACTTTCTGCATTTTCCAATCAAGTAAATGTATGAGCAAAATATAAATTGAACATGTCCAAAATATATAATAATGATTACATACCCAATCACATTATTTACTGTTGTAGAAAAACAGGAAAGTTTAACAACTGACCAATTTTCACAATATAGCTTTTCAATACTAGAGCCACATAATGTTAGTATTGATGCTAATACAATTACAACAGTGCAAAAAAAATGGAAAAAGCCAGCAGAAAAGGATACATTCAAGAACCCTCTGATTGGTCATTATTGAATGATACTCAAGTGGTCTACATATTGCCACAGATCTGTCATATGCCATCACTGTTAATGTTGAAAAGTCACACAGAACAGATGAATAAATGACAAATATCTGAATCAAGCATCCAGCGTAAGAAATCACATGATACTGGGATAATAAATCATACATGAATTTAGGGTAAAATCCAGCAGTGCCAAAAAGTCCATTTACACACATATTACAAATAAAGACATACATCGGCTCATGAAACTTCTTATGCGAGATTACAGTGTAAATTATGGTTACATTACACAACACAACTAATGGATAATACAATGCAGTCAATGAAAAAACACAAATCTTTTCCCCATCGTTTCATTTAGTCCAGAGAGTGCAAACACTAAGACAATGGATTCATTCTCTAGTTGTGGCTGCATCTGGAATGATATGCAGAGGCTTGTGATAGTGATATCATTATGCACAATACAAATTAAAAGTTAGATAAATAAAAAATAAATAAAAATCTGTCAGATAGTCACCTCTTCAGTCCTGTTATATAAACAGAAATATTCAGTACTCTAAAAGTAGCATAATATGCTGGTACTTCCAAAACGCAAGCAAAGAAATTATTAAAATCTTACCACAATCTCTTTTTGTTATTTTGACAGTGTTGTGAAAGGTTGATCTGGTGATATAAATATATATATGGAGACTATCCTCATGCTAATTGCCTTGTTTGTGAACACTTGCAAGACTTTTAAAAACCTCTCTTGAGAATGTTTTATATATATATATATATATATATATATATATATATATATATATATATATATATATATCAGGCTATTCTAAAAATTCTATTAAAGTAATATGCAAATGAGACCTTCATTATATAAAATTTGGTAGAATTATTTATTGGAAATAAAAAAATCTTAAAACCCAGGGCCCGGTTCCCCAAAACGTTATTATCGCTAAGTAGTTCTTAACCTATTCCTTAACCTCTCTCTTAATTTTATGGCACGATTCCCGAGACGTTCGTACGCTAAGTATATCTTCTGTAAGTCACACTTTCGTAAGGTTGGTCTGGACCATTCGTAAGCTCTCTCTTAGCCTTGTTTGAGCTCAAGACGCTAGTCGCCGCCACTGTGCAGCAGTCTTTAGAAATCAGCGCAGCGCAGTACAAGTCAAACTATGGTATGTTGACAATGTTGTGGCTCAACAATGATTTTATGTTATGGACATTTTAAGACTAATAATAAAATATGTTCGCAATGGATACAGGCCTATTTATGAAGTTGACTTTATTTGGTATCAGAACTAATATGGTGGTAATTAGCTTAGGCTATTTCATAATGTCATTAAAGCGTTTAAATTGACAATCACTTTTGGTAATTCAAATCTGGCAAACAATGTGGCTCTAAATGGCTAAGATCTATAAATGGGTAAGCATGGTGGTGTCCAGTAAGCGACCAAATATGGCAGCGATCCAACGTGTCCTTGTATTGAATCAACGACGGCGCCGGCCGTGGAGCCATATAGTCCATGTCCATTTTTTTATTCTGCAAAACTTAAGCCCTTTTGACATTTTGCCTGACATCCTGCCAAGACCTTGGTGTGCCTGATCCGGAGGCAGCTATCTTCCTTGCTATGTCGCTCCATAGCTCTTTTTTGTTGCTGTTGCACAAGTTATTCCGAAAGCTGGAAAACAGTGTCACCTTGTGCAAGCTCACCTCATCCAGCAAAACGTCAAGTTCCTCTGACAAGAAGCTTTTTTTACGTTTCTTCCCCACCATATTCTGTATCTAACTCTCTCTCTCTGTTCATTGTAGATATGTTGCTTTTTATTGAAAACATTAACCAAGGGCAATCAATACCGCATTAAACAGAAGTAACTGCAGCTGCTTGCCAATCAATTCTGATTGTAAAGTACCTTACCATTAATATAAAAGTGTATTATATCATTTTTAGAAGTCGTTAAACCCATGTCAAGAAGCGGCACAAGTGGCACAACGGGATAAGGAGGGTGGATGATTAGCGAGGGATACCCGGTTCGTCTACCAGTCACAACATAGGCTATCGTGTGAACATATTACTGACAATTTGATAATTTAATTAATACTCTATATTGTACTGATAACTTAAACTATGTTCAAATAAATGTTACTGGAATAATTTGAGGAATGCTTAATTTGCATAGAACGTGTTGTCTTTCTTAACGCCGTAATAATGCACCTTCTCGTGAAGTGGAAAATCGATTCCTGAGCAATCGATGCCAACTACTTCAGCACCGTCACTTGGGACAGCGCCTTTGTAACGTCAAACGTAAGAGGCAGCGTGTTAAGAAGCTTTCTAAGGGACACTTCGGGGAACACACTTAGGAACATTAACTACTTTGGTAAGATATATCTTTCGAGTCTTCTTAGCGCGCTAAGAGTGAGCGTTATAGGGGAACCAGGCCCAGATCTTTCTGTGAAGTACGTATTGCTTGTGCTGTATGTAAAAATCTAGCAATTGTAATAACCTCATTATATATTTCCCATTTTATTAATTAATTTATTTTGTCTGCAAGATGTATTGTCTTTGTAAATTTCTTGTTAGATTTGTCTTTTCATTAGAATCACATGTAAGGCATTAATCATAAGGAGCCAACAGTATTAGCTATAAGCTAGAGCAGAGATTTTAAATTATTAAATTAGGTGTCAATAGTACAAGAAGTTGAGTAAATCAATTGATCTAATGGACAAAATCTGCTCTCGCAATTTACATATAAATGCCGCGGGAATTTGTGACAAACACCTGCTGTCAACAAGCAGAATCACTGAAGGAAAGAGAAACAACAAGAACAGAATAAAGAGAAACACAATAACTACAACTGACTTCCAGCCACAGCCTTAGATGAAATCAACCAAAGATTAAAAATAATAATATTAAATGTCAACTAACTGTCATTAGAGAATTAGTAGACTGTCTGCTTAATATCTGCTAACACTTTATTTTGTTGGTCCTCCAATAGACTTATACTGACTATAAGTAACTTGGCAACTACAAGTCAACTTATTCTCCTAACCCAAAACCTAAAACCCAACCATAACCTAACAGTCTACTGACAGTCTACTACACTCTACTAATACTCTAATGAGAGTAAGCTGACATGTAGTTGAAAAGTTACTTAAAGTTAACCTAAATGTCTAAAGTGGACTATCGAAATAAAGTGTAACCTTAAATCTTTCAAGATCTCAGCTGAGGAGGATTAAATAACTCCACAAACAGCATTACCAGCTTCACTTCACTAACCAGTGTAACACTAATGGCGGCTGGACTTTTTAACACATTCTTTCTTCCGGACTAAAATCTTGAGTAAACAAGGACTTGTGTTTTACGACCCGGCCACAGGTAATTCACAGCGATAGGCACCGCTACGTCGGAGACTCCCGCTGCGTGTGACTTTTATGACACTTTGGGGAGCAAAACCAGATTTTGCACGTACACACACACACACACACACACACACACACACAACAGCAGCGTACCAGCCCGTAATGCTCCCCACGGATTTCTCACTGAAATCTCTTTTTGTGGTTAAATGTATGTAAATGTCATATTAGAATTAGCTCTAATGTGTACAGTGTGAAAATCAAACTCTATATGCACCAATCCTGAACAACCCTGTAATCTCTGTATTCCTGACTCTCAGTATTGTAGTTTG
>JARPMJ010008328.1:0-35484 GCA_033366665.1 Phoxinus dragarum
GCAGGAAACCTCAATGGTCATTTGTTTTATTTTTGCCCTTTTCTAAAGAGTTTACACCGCAAATCGCTCTGCAAGTGTACTGAGCTACTCAACAGAAAACCGCATAAGACATTTTTGCAAAGACTACCCACAGTTTCCGCCCAGTTTCGAACTGGGGACCTTTCGCGTGTGAGGCGAACGTGATAACCACTACACTACGGAAACCTGTCTGCAGGGTGCAGACATAAATCTTCTGGTGCACTATTGTTAAAAAGTGTATAAAGGTAAAGAGAGCTGAACCCTCTGAGCCTGGCCAAAAGTTGATATTTTCTGTCAAAATACTACCACTGTTTCTGCTCGGTTTCGAACCGAGGACCTTTCGCGTGTTAGGCGAACGTGATGACCACTACACTACAGAAACCTCATGGCGTGTAGCATGTGCTTTTTCGAAGATGGCTCCGCCCCATATTCTGTCATGCAAGCAGTGTGAAAGTCTGTAAATTCCACAAACAACAGAACAGAGCTCATTCGGCGTGGCAGTCTGCCTACAGCTCCTTGGTACGATGGCCTTCACCTGCCTCAAAAGTAAGGACTTTGTAGCCAATTTCAGCATGTATATTAAAAAAAAGCCTCCATTTGTTTCCGCCCAGTTTTGAACTGGGGACCTTTCGCGTGTAAAGCGAACGTGATAACCACTACACTACGGAAACTCAAGTTGGAAAACAGTCCGACCTCTTCTAGCGTACGCTTGTTCGAAAGCAACTGAAACGATAGACGGACCAGTGTTCTGAAAATGGCAAAAAGCTGCTATTTTGGTGGCAGACCAAACATTTTTCAGTACTCTACAGCAGAGGTCTTCAATCCTGCTTCTGGAGGGCCACTGTACTGCAGAGTTTAGTTCCAACCTGCTTCAGCACACCTCCCTTTGTATTTTCAAGGGATCCTGAAGAGCTTGATGAGCTGATTCAGGTGTGTTTGATTAGGGTTGGAACTAAACTCTGCAGGACAGTTAACCTCCATGAGCAGGATTGAAGACCTCTGCTCTACAGGAAACCTCAATGGTCATTTGTTTTATTTTTGCCCTTTTCTAAATAGTTTACACCGCAAATCGCTCTGCAAGTGTACTGAGCTACTCAACAGAAAACCGCATAAGACATTTTTGCAAAGACTACCCACAGTTTCCGCCCAGTTTCGAACTGGGGACCTTTCGCGTGTGAGGCGAACGTGATAACCACTACACTACGGAAACCTGTCTTCAGGGTGCAGACATAAATCTTCTGGTGCACTATTGTTAAAAAGTGTATAAATGTAAGAGAGCTGAACCCTCTGAGCCTGGCCAAAAGTTGATATTTTCTGTCAAAATACTACCAATGTTTCTGCTCGGTTTCGAACCGAGGACCTTTCGCGTGTTAGGCGAACGTGATGACCACTACACTACAGAAACCTCATGGCGTGTAGCATGTGCTATTTCGAAGATGGCTCCGCCCCATATTCTGCCATGCAAGCAGTGTGAAAGTCTGTAAATTCCACAAACAACAGAACAGAGCTCATTCGGCATGGCAGTCTGCCTACAGCTCCTTGGTACGATGGCCTTCACCTGCCTCAAAAGTAAGGACTTTGTAGCCAATTTCAGCATGTATATTAAAAAAAAGCCTTCACTTGTTTCCGCCCAGTTTTGAACTGGGGACCTTTCGCGTGTAAAGCGAACGTGATAACCACTACACTACGGAAACTCGAGTTGGAAAACAGTCCGACCTCTTCTAGCGTACGCTTGTTCAAAAGCAACTGAAACGATAGACTGCCCAGTGTTCTGAAAATGGCAAAAAGCTGCTATTTTGGTGGCAGACCAAACATTTTTCAGTACTCTACAGCAGAGGTCTTCATCCTGCTTCTGGAGGGCCACTGTACTGCAGAGTTTAGTTCCAACCTGCTTCAGCACACCTGCCTTTGTATTTTCAAGGGATCCTGAAGAGCTTGATGAGCTGATTCAGGTGTGTTTGATTAGGGTTGGAACTAAACTCTGCAGGACAGTGACCCTCCATGAGCAGGATTGAAGACCTCTGCTCTACAGGAAACCTCAATGGTCATTTGTTTTATTTTTGCCCTTTTCTAAAGAGTTTACACCGCAAATCGCTCTGCAAGTGTACTGAGCTACTCAACAGAAAACCGCATAAGACATTTTTGCAAAGACTACCCACAGTTTCCGCCCAGTTTCGAACTGGGGACCTTTCGCGTGTGAGGCGAACGTGATAACCACTACACTACGGAAACCTGTCTGCAGGGTGCAGACATAAATCTTCTGGTGCACTATTGTTAAAAAGTGTATAAAGGTAAAGAGAGCTGAACCCTCTGAGCCTGGCCAAAAGTTGATATTTTCTGTCGAAATACTACCACTGTTTCTGCTCGGTTTCGAACCGAGGACCTTTCGCGTGTTAGGCGAACGTGATGACCACTACACGACAGAAACCTCATGGCGTGTAGCATGTGCTTTTTCGAAGATGGCTCCGCCCCATATTCTGCCATGCAAGCAGTGTGAAAGTCTGTAAATTCCACAAACAACAGAACAGCGCTCATTCGGCATGGCAGTCTGCCTACAGCTCCTTGGTACGATGGCCTTCACCTGCCTCAAAAGTAAGGACTTTGTAGCCAATTTCAGCATGTATATTAAAAAAAAGCCTCCACTTGTTTCCGCCCAGTTTTGAACTGGGGACCTTTCGCGTGTAAAGCGAACGTGATAACCACTACACTACGGAAACTCGAGTTGGAAAACAGTCCGACCTCTTCTAGCGTACGCTTGTTCAAAAGCAACTGAAACGATAGACTGCCCAGTGTTCTGAAAATGGCAAAAAGCTGCTATTTTGGTGGCAGACCAAACATTTTTCAGTACTCTACAGCAGAGGTCTTCAATCCTGCTTCTGGAGGGCCACTGTACTGCAGAGTTTAGTTCCAACCTGCTTCAGCACACCTGCCTTTGTATTTTCAAGGGATCCTGAAGAGCTTGATGAGCTGATTCAGGTGTGTTTGATTAGGGTTGGAACTAAACTCTGCAGGACAGTGAACCTCCATGAGCAGGATTGAAGACCTCTGCTCTACAGGAAACCTCAATGGTCATTTGTTTTATTTTTGCCCTTTTCTAAAGAGTTTACACCGCAAATCGCTCTGCAAGTGTACTGAGCTACTCAACAGAAAACCGCATAAGACATTTTTGCAAAGACTACCCACAGTTTCCGCCCAGTTTCGAACTGGGGACCTTTCGCGTGTGAGGCGAACGTGATAACCACTACACTACGGAAACCTGTCTTCAGGGTGCAGACATAAATCTTCTGGTGCACTATTGTTAAAAAGTGTATAAAGGTAAAGAGAGCTGAACCCTCTGAGCCTGGCCAAAAGTTGATATTTTCTGTCGAAATACTACCACTGTTTCTGCTCGGTTTCGAACCGAGGACCTTTCGCGTGTTAGGCAAACGTGATGACCACTACACGACAGAAACCTCATGGCGTGTAGCATGTGCTTTTTCGAAGATGGCTCCGCCCCATATTCTGCCATGCAAGCAGTGTGAAAGTCTATAAATTCCACAAACAACAGAACAGCGCTCATTCGGCATGGCAGTCTGCCTACAGCTCCTTGGTACGATGGCCTTCACCTGCCTCAAAAGTAAGGACTTTGTAGCCAATTTCAGCATGTATATTAAAAAAAAGCCTCCACTTGTTCCGCCCAGTTTTGAACTGGGGACCTTTCGCGTGTAAAGCGAACGTGATAACCACTACACTACGGAAACTCGAGTTGGAAAACAGTCCGACCTCTTCTAGCGTACGCTTGTTCAAAAGCAACTGAAACGATAGACTGCCCAGTGTTCTGAAAATGGCAAAAAGCTGCTATTTTGGTGGCAGACCAAACATTTTTCAGTACTCTACAGCAGAGGTCTTCAATCCTGCTTCTGGAGGGCCACTGTACTGCAGAGTTTAGTTCCAACCTGCTTCAGCACACCTGCCTTTGTATTTTCAAGGGATCCTGAAGAGCTTGATGAGCTGATTCAGGTGTGTTTGATTAGGGTTGGAACTAAACTCTGCAGGACAGTGACCCTCCATGAGCAGGATTGAAGACCTCTGCTCTGCAGGAAACCTCAATGGTCATTTGTTTTATTTTTGCCCTTTTCTAAAGAGTTTACACCGCAAATCGCTCTGCAAGTGTACTGAGCTACTCAACAGAAAACCGCATAAGACATTTTTGCAAAGACTACCCACAGTTTCCGCCCAGTTTCGAACTGGGGACCTTTCGCGTGTGAGGCGAACGTGATAACCACTACACTACGGAAACCTGTCTTCAGGGTGCAGACATAAATCTTCTGGTGCACTATTGTTAAAAAGTGTATAAAGGTAAAGAGAGCTGAACCCTCTAAGCCTGGCCAAAAGTTGATATTTTCTGTCAAAATACTACCACTGTTTCTGCTCGGTTTCAAACCGAGGACCTTTCGCGTGTTAGGCGAACGTGATGACCACTACACTACAGAATCCTCATGGCGTGTAGCATGTGCTTTTTCGAATATGGCTCCGCCCCATATTCTGTCATGCAAGCAGTGTGAAAGTCTGTAAATTCCACAAACAACAGAACAGAGCTCATTCGGCGTGGCAGTCTGCCTACAGCTCCTCGGTACGATGGCCTTCACCTGCCTCAAAAGTAAGGACTTTGTAGCCAATTTCAGCATGTATATAAAAAAAAAGCCTCCATTTGTTTCCGCCCAGTTTTGAACTGGGGACCTTTCGCGTGTAAAGCGAACGTGATAACCACTACACTACGGAAACTCGAGTTGGAAAACAGTCCGACCTCTTCTAGCGTACGCTTGTTCGAAAGCAACTGAAACGATAGACGGACCAGTGTTCTGAAAATGGCAAAAAGCTGCTATTTTGGTGGCAGACCAAACATTTTTCAGTACTCTACAGCAGAGGTCTTCAATCCTGCTTCTGGAGGGCCACTGTACTGCAGAGTTTAGTTCCAACCTGCTTCAGCACACCTGCCTTTGTATTTTCAAGGGATCCTGAAGAGCTTGATGAGCTGATTCAGGTGTGTTTGATTAGGGTTGGAACTAAACTCTGCAGGACAGTGAACCTCCATGAGCAGGATTGAAGACCTCTGCTCTACAGGAAACCTCAATGGTCATTTGTTTTATTTTTGCCCTTTTCTAAAGAGTTTACACCGCAAATCGCTCTTCAAGTGTACTGAGCTACTCAACAGAAAACCGCAAAAGACATTTTTGCAAAGACTACCCACAGTTTCCGCCCAGTTTCGAACTGGGGACCTTTCGCGTGTGAGGCGAACGTGATAACCACTACACTACGGAAACCTGTCTTCAGGGTGCAGACATAAATCTTCTGGTGCACTATTGTTAAAAAGTGTATAAAGGTAAAGAGAGCTGAACCCTCTGAGCCTGGCCAAAAGTTGATATTTTCTGTCGAAATACTACCACTGTTTCTGCTCGGTTTCGAACCGAGGACCTTTCGCGTGTTAGGCGAACGTGATGACCACTACACTACAGAAACCTCATGGCGTGTAGCATGTGCTTTTTCGAAGATGGCTCCGCCCCATATTCTGCCATGCAAGCAGTGTGAAAGTCTGTAAATTCCACAAACAACAGAACAGAGCTCATTCGGCATGGCAGTCTGCCTACAGCTCCTTGGTACGATGGCCTTCACCTGCCTCAAAAGTAAGGACTTTGTAGCCAATTTCAGCATGTATATTAAAAAAAAGCCTCCACTTGTTTCCGCCCAGTTTTGAACTGGGGACCTTTCGCGTGTAAAGCGAACGTGATAACCACTACACTACGGAAACTCGAGTTGGAAAACAGTCCGACCTCTTCTAGCGTACGCTTGTTCAAAAGCAACTGAAACGATAGACTGCCCAGTGTTCTGAAAATGGCAAAAAGCTGCTATTTTGGTGGCAGACCAAACATTTTTCAGTACTCTACAGCAGAGGTCTTCAATCCTGCTTCTGGAGGGCCACTGTACTGCAGAGTTTAGTTCCAACCTGCTTCAGCACACCTGCCTTTGTATTTTCAAGGGATCCTGAAGAGCTTGATGAGCTGATTCAGGTGTGTTTGATTAGGGTTGGAACTAAACTCTGCAGGACAGTGACCCTCCATGAGCAGGATTGAAGACCTCTGCTCTACAGGAAACCTCAATGGTCATTTGTTTTATTTTTGCCCTTTTCTAAAGAGTTTACACCGCAAATCGCTCTGCAAGTGTACTGAGCTACTCAACAGAAAACCGCATAAGACATTTTTGCAAAGACTACCCACAGTTTCCGCCCAGTTTCGAACTGGGGACCTTTCGCGTGTGAGGCGAACGTGATAACCACTACACTACGGAAACCTGTCTGCAGGGTGCAGACATAAATCTTCTGGTGCACTATTGTTAAAAAGTGTATAAAGGTAAAGAGAGCTGAACCCTCTGAGCCTGGCCAAAAGTTGATATTTTCTGTCGAAATACTACCACTGTTTCTGCTCGGTTTCGAACCGAGGACCTTTCGCGTGTTAGGCGAACTTGATGACCACTACACTACAGAAACCTCATGGCGTGTAGCATGTGCTTTTTCGAAGATGGCTCCGCCCCATATTCTGTCATGCAAGCAGTGGGAAAGTCTGTAAATTCCACAAACAACAGAACAGAGCTCATTCGGCGTGGCAGTCTGCCTACAGCTCCTTGGTACGATGGCCTTCACCTGCCTCAAAAGTAAGGACTTTGTAGCCAATTTCAGCATGTATATTAAAAAAAAGCCTCCACTTGTTTCCGCCCAGTTTTGAACTGGGGACCTTTCGCGTGTAAAGCGAACGTGATAACCACTACACTACGGAAACTCGAGTTGGAAAACAGTCCGACCTCTTCTAGCGTACGCTTGTTCAAAAGCAACTGAAACGATAGACTGCCCAGTGTTCTGAAAATGGCAAAAAGCTGCTATTTTGGTGGCAGACCAAACATTTTTCAGTACTCTACAGCAGAGGTCTTCAATCCTGCTTCTGGAGGGCCACTGTACTGCAGAGTTTAGTTCCAACCTGCTTCAGCACACCTGCCTTTGTATTTTCAAGGGATCCTGAAGAGCTTGATGAGCTGATTCAGGTGTGTTTGATTAGGGTTGGAACTAAACTCTGCAGGACAGTGACCCTCCATGAGCAGGATTGAAGACCTCTGCTCTACAGGAAACCTCAATGGTCATTTGTTTTATTTTTGCCCTTTTCTAAAGAGTTTACACCGCAAATCGATCTGCAAGTGTACTGAGCTACTCAACAGAAAACCGCATAAGACATTTTTGCAAAGACTACCCACAGTTTCCGCCCAGTTTCGAACTGGGGACCTTTCGCGTGTGAGGCGAACGTGATAACCACTACACTACGGAAACCTGTCTTCAGGGTGCAGACATAAATCTTCTGGTGCACTATTGTTAAAAAGTGTATAAAGGTAAAGAGAGCTGAACCCTCTGAGCCTGGCCAAAAGTTGATATTTTCTGTCGAAATACTACCACTGTTTCTGCTCGGTTTCGAACCGAGGACCTTTCGCGTGTTAGGCGAACGTGATGACCACTACACTACAGAAACCTCATGGCGTGTAGCATGTGCTTTTTCGAAGATGGCTCCGCCCCATATTCTGCCATGCAAGCAGTGTGAAAGTCTGTAAATTCCACAAACAACAGAACAGAGCTCATTCGGCATGGCAGTCTGCCTACAGCTCCTTGGTACGATGGCCTTCACCTGCCTCAAAAGTAAGGACTTTGTAGCCAATTTCAGCATGTATATTAAAAAAAAGCCTCCACTTGTTTCCGCCCAGTTTTGAACTGGGGACCTTTCGCGTGTAAAGCGAACGTGATAACCACTACACTACGGAAACTCGAGTTGGAAAACAGTCCGACCTCTTCTAGCGTACGCTTGTTCAAAAGCAACTGAAACGATAGACTGCCCAGTGTTCTGAAAATGGCAAAAAGCTGCTATTTTGGTGGCAGACCAAACATTTTTCAGTACTCTACAGCAGAGGTCTTCAATCCTGCTTCTGGAGGGCCACTGTACTGCAGAGTTTAGTTCCAACCTGCTTCAGCACACCTGCCTTTGTATTTTCAAGGGATCCTGAAGAGCTTGATGAGCTGATTCAGGTGTGTTTGATTAGGGTTGGAACTAAACTCTGCAGGACAGTGACCCTCCATGAGCAGGATTGAAGACCTCTGCTCTACAGGAAACCTCAATGGTCATTTGTTTTATTTTTGCCCTTTTCTAAAGAGTTTACACCGCAAATCGCTCTGCAAGTGTACTGAGCTACTCAACAGAAAACCGCATAAGACATTTTTGCAAAGACTACCCACAGTTTCCGCCCAGTTTCGAACTGGGGACCTTTCGCGTGTGAGGCGAACGTGATAACCACTACACTACGGAAACCTGTCTGCAGGGTGCAGACATAAATCTTCTGGTGCACTATTGTTAAAAAGTGTATAAAGGTAAAGAGAGCTGAACCCTCTGAGCCTGGCCAAAAGTTGATATTTTCTGTCGAAATACTACCACTGTTTCTGCTCGGTTTCGAACCGAGGACCTTTCGCGTGTTAGGCGAACTTGATGACCACTACACTACAGAAACCTCATGGCGTGTAGCATGTGCTTTTTCGAAGATGGCTCCGCCCCATATTCTGTCATGCAAGCAGTGGGAAAGTCTGTAAATTCCACAAACAACAGAACAGAGCTCATTCGGCGTGGCAGTCTGCCTACAGCTCCTTGGTACGATGGCCTTCACCTGCCTCAAAAGTAAGGACTTTGTAGCCAATTTCAGCATGTATATTAAAAAAAAGCCTCCACTTGTTTCCGCCCAGTTTTGAACTGGGGACCTTTCGCGTGTAAAGCGAACGTGATAACCACTACACTACGGAAACTCGAGTTGGAAAACAGTCCGACCTCTTCTAGCGTACGCTTGTTCAAAAGCAACTGAAACGATAGACTGCCCAGTGTTCTGAAAATGGCAAAAAGCTGCTATTTTGGTGGCAGACCAAACATTTTTCAGTACTCTACAGCAGAGGTCTTCAATCCTGCTTCTGGAGGGCCACTGTACTGCAGAGTTTAGTTCCAACCTGCTTCAGCACACCTGCCTTTGTATTTTCAAGGGATCCTGAAGAGCTTGATGAGCTGATTCAGGTGTGTTTGATTAGGGTTGGAACTAAACTCTGCAGGACAGTGACCCTCCATGAGCAGGATTGAAGACCTCTGCTCTACAGGAAACCTCAATGGTCATTTGTTTTATTTTTGCCCTTTTCTAAAGAGTTTACACCGCAAATCGATCTGCAAGTGTACTGAGCTACTCAACAGAAAACCGCATAAGACATTTTTGCAAAGACTACCCACAGTTTCCGCCCAGTTTCGAACTGGGGACCTTTCGCGTGTGAGGCGAACGTGATAACCACTACACTACGGAAACCTGTCTTCAGGGTGCAGACATAAATCTTCTGGTGCACTATTGTTAAAAAGTGTATAAAGGTAAAGAGAGCTGAACCCTCTGAGCCTGGCCAAAAGTTGATATTTTCTGTCGAAATACTACCACTGTTTCTGCTCGGTTTCGAACCGAGGACCTTTCGCGTGTTAGGCGAACGTGATGACCACTACACTACAGAAACCTCATGGCGTGTAGCATGTGCTTTTTCGAAGATGGCTCCGCCCCATATTCTGCCATGCAAGCAGTGTGAAAGTCTGTAAATTCCACAAACAACAGAACAGAGCTCATTCGGCATGGCAGTCTGCCTACAGCTCCTTGGTACGATGGCCTTCACCTGCCTCAAAAGTAAGGACTTTGTAGCCAATTTCAGCATGTATATTAAAAAAAAGCCTCCACTTGTTTCCGCCCAGTTTTGAACTGGGGACCTTTCGCGTGTAAAGCGAACGTGATAACCACTACACTACGGAAACTCGAGTTGGAAAACAGTCCGACCTCTTCTAGCGTACGCTTGTTCAAAAGCAACTGAAACGATAGACTGCCCAGTGTTCTGAAAATGGCAAAAAGCTGCTATTTTGGTGGCAGACCAAACATTTTTCAGTACTCTACAGCAGAGGTCTTCAATCCTGCTTCTGGAGGGCCACTGTACTGCAGAGTTTAGTTCCAACCTGCTTCAGCACACCTGCCTTTGTATTTTCAAGGGATCCTGAAGAGCTTGATGAGCTGATTCAGGTGTGTTTGATTAGGGTTGGAACTAAACTCTGCAGGACAGTGACCCTCCATGAGCAGGATTGAAGACCTCTGCTCTACAGGAAACCTCAATGGTCATTTGTTTTATTTTTGCCCTTTTCTAAAGAGTTTACACCGCAAATCGCTCTGCAAGTGTACTGAGCTACTCAACAGAAAACCGCATAAGACATTTTTGCAAAGACTACCCACAGTTTCCGCCCAGTTTCGAACTGGGGACCTTTCGCGTGTGAGGCGAACGTGATAACCACTACACTACGGAAACCTGTCTGCAGGGTGCAGACATAAATCTTCTGGTGCACTATTGTTAAAAAGTGTATAAAGGTAAAGAGAGCTGAACCCTCTGAGCCTGGCCAAAAGTTGATATTTTCTGTCGAAATACTACCACTGTTTCTGCTCGGTTTTGAACCGAGGACCTTTCGCGTGTTAGGCGAACGTGATGACCACTACACTACAGAAACCTCACGGCGTGTAGCATGTGCTTTTTCGAAGATGGCTCCGCCCCATATTCTGTCATGCAAGCAGTGTGAAAGTCTGTAAATTCCACAAACAACAGAACAGAGCTCATTCGGCGTGGCAGTCTGCCTACAGCTCCTTGGTACGATGGCCTTCACCTGCCTCAAAAGTAAGGACTTTGTAGCCAATTTCAGCATGTATATTAAAAAAAAGCCTCCACTTGTTTCCGCCCAGTTTTGAACTGGGGACCTTTCGCGTGTAAAGCGAACGTGATAACCACTACACTACGGAAACTCGAGTTGGAAAACAGTCCGACCTCTTCTAGCGTACGCTTGTTCAAAAGCAACTGAAACGATAGACTGCCCAGTGTTCTGAAAATGGCAAAAAGCTGCTATTTTGGTGGCAGACCAAACACTTTTCAGTACTCTACAGCAGAGGTCTTCAATCCTGCTTCTGGAGGGCCACTGTACTGCAGAGTTTAGTTCCAACCTGCTTCAGCACACCTGCCTTTGTATTTTCAAGGGATCCTGAAGAGCTTGATGAGCTGATTCAGGTGTGTTTGATTAGGGTTGGAACTAAACTCTGCAGGACAGTGAACCTCCATGAGCAGGATTGAAGACCTCTACTCTACAGGAAACCTCAATGGTCATTTGTTTTATTTTTGCCCTTTTCTAAAGAGTTTACACCGCAAATCGCTCTGCAAGTGTACTGAGCTACTCAACAGAAAACCGCATAAGACATTTTTGCAAAGACTACCCACAGTTTCCGCCCAGTTTCGAACTGGGGACCTTTCGCGTGTGAGGCGAACGTGATAACCACTACACTACGGAAACCTGTCTTCAGGGTGCAGACATAAATCTTCTGGTGCACTATTGTTAAAAAGTGTATAAAGGTAAAGAGAGCTGAACCCTCTGAGCCTGGCCAAAAGTTGATATTTTCTGTCGAAATACTACCACTGTTTCTGCTCGGTTTCGAACCGAGGACCTTTCGCGTGTTAGGCGAACGTGATGACCACTACACGACAGAAACCTCATGGCGTGTAGCATGTGCTTTTTCGAAGATGGCTCCGCCCCATATTCTGCCATGCAAGCAGTGTGAAAGTCTATAATTTCCACAAACAACAGAACAGCGCTCATTCGGCATGGCAGTCTGCCTACAGCTCCTTGGTACGATGGCCTTCACCTGCCTCAAAAGTAAGGACTTTGTAGCCAATTTCAGCATGTATATTAAAAAAAAGCCTCCACTTGTTTCCGCCCAGTTTTGAACTGGGGACCTTTCGCATGTAAAGCGAACGTGATAACCACTACACTACGGAAACTCGAGTTGGAAAACAGTCCGACCTCTTCTAGCGTACGCTTGTTCAAAAGCAACTGAAACGATAGACTGCCCAGTGTTCTGAAAATGGCAAAAAGCTGCTATTTTGGTGGCAGACCAAACATTTTTCAGTACTCTACAGCAGAGGTCTTCAATCCTGCTTCTGGAGGGCCACTGTACTGCAGAGTTTAGTTCCAACCTGCTTCAGCACACCTGCCTTTGTATTTTCAAGGGATCCTGAAGAGCTTGATGAGCTGATTCAGGTGTGTTTGATTAGGTTTGGAACTAAACTCTGCAGGACAGTGACCCTCCATGAGCAGGATTGAAGACCTCTGCTCTACAGGAAACCTCAATGGTCATTTGTTTTATTTTTGCCCTTTTCTAAAGAGTTTACACCGCAAATCGCTCTGCAAGTGTACTGAGCTACTCAACAGAAAACCGCATAAGACATTTTTGCAAAGACTACCCACAGTTTCCGCCCAGTTTCGAACTGGGGACCTTTCGCATGTGAGGCGAACGTGATAACCACTACACTACGGAAACCTGTCTGCAGGGTGCAGACATAAATCTTCTGGTGCACTATTGTTAAAAAGTGTATAAAGGTAAAGAGAGCTGAACCCTCTAAGCGTGGCCAAAAGTTGATATTTTCTGTCAAAATACTACCACTGTTTCTGCTCGGTTTCGAACCGAGGACCTTTCGCGTGTTAGGCGAACGTGATGACCACTACACTACAGAAACCTCATGGCGTGTAGCATGTGCTTTTTCGAAGATGGCTCCGCCCCATATTCTGTCATGCAAGCAGTGGGAAAGTCTGTAAATTCCAAAAACAACAGAACAGAACTCATTCGGCGTGGCAGTCTGCCTACAGCTCCTTGGTACGATGGCCTTCACCTGCCTCAAAAGTAAGGACTTTGTAGCCAATTTCAGCATGTATATTAAAAAAAAGCCTCCACTTGTTTCCGCCCAGTTTTGAACTGGGGACCTTTCGCGTGTAAAGCGAACGTGATAACCACTACACTACGGAAACTCGAGTTGGAAAACAGTCCGACCTCTTCTAGCGTACGCTTGTTCAAAAGCAACTGAAACGATAGACTGCCCAGTGTTCTGAAAATGGCAAAAAGCTGCTATTTTGGTGGCAGACCAAACATTTTTCAGTACTCTACAGCAGAGGTCTTCAATCCTGCTTCTGGAGGGCCACTGTACTGCAGAGTTTAGTTCCAACCTGCTTCAGCACACCTGCCTTTGTATTTTCAAGGGATCCTGAAGAGCTTGATGAACTGATTCAGGTGTGTTTGATTAGGGTTGGAACTAAACTCTGCAGGACAGTGACCCTCCATGAGCAGGATTGAAGACCTCTGCTCTACAGGAAACCTCAATGGTCATTTGTTTTATTTTTGCCCTTTTCTAAAGAGTTTACACCGCAAATCGCTCTGCAAGTGTACTGAGCTACTCAACAGAAAACCGCATAAGACATTTTTGCAAAGACTACCCACAGTTTCCGCCCAGTTTCGAACTGGGGACCTTTCGCGTGTGAGGCGAACGTGATAACCACTACACTACGGAAACCTGTCTGCAGGGGGCAGACATAAATCTTCTGGTGCACTATTGTTAAAAAGTGTATAAAGGTAAAGAGAGCTGAACCCTCTGAGCCTGGCCAAAAGTTGATATTTTCTGTCGAAATACTACCACTGTTTCTGCTCGGTTTCGAACCGAGGACCTTTCGCGTGTTAGGCGAACGTGATGACCACTACACTACAGAAACCTCATGGCGTGTAGCATTTGCTTTTTCGAAGATGGCTCCGCCCCATATTCTGTCATGCAAGCAGTGGGAAAGTCTGTAAATTCCACAAACAACAGAACAGAGCTCATTCGGCATGGCAGTCTGCCTACAGCTCCTTGGTACGATGGCCTTCACCTGCCTCAAAAGTAAGGACTTTGTAGCCAATTTCAGCATGTATATTAAAAAAAAGCCTCCACTTGTTTCCGCCCAGTTTTGAACTGGGGACCTTTCGCGTGTAAAGCGAACGTGATAACCACTACACTACGGAAACTCGAGTTGGAAAACAGTCCGACCTCTTCTAGAGTACGCTTGTTCAAAAGCAACTGAAACGATAGACGGCCCAGTGTTCTGAAAATGGCAAAAAGCTGCTATTTTGGTGGCAGACCAAACATTTTTCAGTACTCTACAGCAGAGGTCTTCAATCCTGCTTCTGGAGGGCCACTGTACTGCAGAGTTTAGTTCCAACCTGCTTCAGCACACCTGCCTTTGTATTTTCAAGGGATCCTGAAGAGCTTGATGAGCTGATTCAGGTGTGTTTGATTAGGGTTGGAACTAAACTCTGCAGGACAGTGACCCTCCATGAGCAGGATTGAAGACCTCTGCTCTACAGGAAACCTCAATGGTCATTTGTTTTATTTTTGCCCTTTTCTAAAGAGTTTACACCGCAAATCGCTCTGCAAGTGTACTGAGCTACTCAACAGAAAACCGCATAAGACATTTTTGCAAAGACTACCCACAGTTTCCGCCCAGTTTCGAACTGGGGACCTTTCGCGTGTGAGGCAAACGTGATAACCACTACACTACGGAAACCTGTCTTCAGGGTGCAGACATAAATCTTTTGGTGCACTATTGTTAAAAAGTGTATAAAGGTAAAGAGAGCTGAACCCTCTGAGCCTGGCCAAAAGTTGATATTTTCTATCGAAATACTACCACTGTTTCTGCTCGGTTTCGAACCGAGGACCTTTTCCCATTCATTCTCTATGGTAGTGCTTAACACTACGGATGCAATATACTTTTGGCCACACGTAGACTTCCTGGCGCTGTTTCGCTTTTCCCGTGGCGGGGAATTTAAAAAGCGTAGTGTCATCTGTCAATCATTCGCAGTGGAGGAGGGGAGACCCGTTTTACGATCGGAGAGATATTTGTTTTCCAGACTTGTGAGCAAACTTCTTTTGTTTTGTTACTGTCTAAACTACCTGCAGACAGATTTTACCTCAGGTGACCGCATATACATGATTATTCATATATTTTATTATTTAAATTGCATGTATATTATCATTGTTAATTGTATTGAATGGTTTGAGACGTTAAGAAACAGTAAACCAAACTTCTCGTTATAAATACAGCTGTTATTTTATAAGAGTATCTTTGTTGATAGGTGAATTTCTCATCATTGATATCTTACTATGTAGGTTACTTGAATACAATGTTTAAAATATGTTAACAGTGCAGTAAGATGTAATGTGCAGTAGTATGGAGGATCAAACCTGCAGACATTAAAAATGAATGAATGAATAGATAAATAAATGTGATAATAGGAAAATAAATAAAGGAATAAACGCATTATTTCCCCCCTAATTTATTATTTTTTGCTTTTATATTTTAATGTTTTTTTTAATATTTATTAATTGTATTTATCTATTTATTTTTCCCTTTTATTTGTATATTTATTTATATATTCATTTATTTGTATATTTTTTATATATTCATTTATATTTATATTTATTTATTTCCAGATTTATTTATTTTAACCTTTATTTATTTTTATATTTAGTCTTACATTTCTTTGCCATGCATGATAATTAGGTGGGTTGGTCTTGCTTACCAAATATAAAAATTAATTAACAAATAAATATTTGTTTATGTATAAAAGCAGAACATAAATAAAGAAAAGAAAAATACAAAAATGAATTTGATTAAGAATTAAACATTTTTATTTTATCAAGTTGTTTATTCCTTCATTTATTTTCCTATTATCACATTTATTTATCTTTTTATTAATTTACATATGTATTAATTCATCTTTAATTTCTGCTGGTTTGATCCTCCTATAATGTAATTCATATCACACACACACACATATATATTACATTTAAATTGCAAAAAAATATATATGTGTGCAATTTAATGGTATAATTTATCATTCTTTATTTGTTAAACTTGTTAAATTTTTATATATACATTTCTACATATAGATTTTTATATTAAATATTTATTAGTAAGTAAGTAAGTAAAATGTATTTATATAGCACCTTTCACAGACAAGAAGTCACAAAGTGCTTTACAATCTTGTTAATAAAAAGGATCAAACATGCATACAATCAATCTACCATAACACAAAACACAGAGACAATCTTCACAAACATGTAACGACAAATAACCAATGCTGTTAAATAAAAGCAAGTCCAAAAAGATGCGTCTTCAAGTGTTTTTTAAAAGAAATGACAGAACTCATAGTTCTCAGTCTTAAAGGAAGAGAATTCCAGAGCCTCGGTGCCACAGAACAAAAAGCACGGTCACCTTTAGTCTTAAGACGTGTTTTAGGGACAAGTAAAAGGTCCAGACTAGAAGACCGTAAGAGCCGACCCGATGAATGTTTATGCAAAAGATCCTGAATATAGAGAGGTGCCTGACCATGCAAGGCTCTATAAGTGATAACTAAAATTTTAAACTGCACTCTGAATTCCACTGGGAGCCAATGAAGGTCCTTAAGAACCGGTCTTATATGAGACCACTTACTGGCACCAGTCAAAAGCCTTGCAGCTGCATTTTGTACAACTTGTAGTCGCTTCATAGAAGACTTATTTAAACAAGTATAAAGAACATTGTCACGAACACACACAGGAAAAGGTAGATCCAATAGCAGTAATTTATTATGGGGAATCCGTACTCACATCAGTCCAGGCAAGGGTCAAATACCATGTAAGCAATCCAACAAGAATAACAAACTACAGGAACAGACAAGAAACCAACCAGGAAGTGTGAGGACATCTAACAAGGACTCCGTGACAAACACTGAAACAGACAGGGTATATATACACAAGTGCAAACAAGGTGACGAGAGACAGCTGAAGGAAATTAACAATCAGTGACAGACAGGATTATGGGAAGTGTAGTGAAAATGCCTAGACACCGTGAAAACTGAGACCTCTAATGTTAAACCCAGGGAACCACCAGACACTGTGACAAACATTGCAATAGTCCAAGCGTGACGAAATGAAGGCATGAACAAGCATCTCCATCTCTTTTCTTGAGACCACCGATCTAATCTGAGCAATGTTCCTAAAATGGAAAAAACATGAGCGAACTACAGACTTTATATGAGTGTTAAAACATATGGCTCTATCCAGAACGACACCTAGATTTCTTATCTCACTACAATCTGAAGTGGCTGAAACCCCCAAAACCTGCTTAATCTTAGGTATAATATTGTCAGGAGCAAAGATCAACATTTCAGTTTTATCCTTATTAAGTTGCAAAAGATTGTTTGCCATCCATTTGTTAATGGAGACTAAGCAATCCTGTAGAACTGACAGTTTATCTAGACTATCAGGTCTAAACGAAATTAATAACTGAATGTCATCTGCATATAAATGATAAGATATTGTTTTAAAACTATTAATAATCTGTCCAAGAGGAAGCATATACAAGTTAAACAACAAAGGACCCAGCACAGAACCTTGTGGCACACCACAGGACAAAAATACAGAATCCGACATAAAGGATCCAACAGATACCGAAAACGTCCTATCGGACAGATAAGATGAAAACCAATCCAAAGCCGAACCCGAAATACCTACTAAACAGCGTAATCTATTAATCAGGGTGCAGTGATCCACCGTGTCAAACGCTGCGCTGAGATCTAACATAACCAACACGGAACATTCCCCTGCATCTGTGGCCATCAAAATGTCATTTGATACCCTGAGTAAGGCGGTTTCAGTAGAATGATTTTTGCGAAAGCCTGATTGAAATTTGTCATAAATATTATGAGTCTCCAAAATATCATTCAACTGCATTGCCACAACCTTTTCCAGGATTTTAGAAATGAAGGGCAACTTAGAGATAGGCCTATAGTTGTTCAACGATGTAACATCAAGATTACACTTTTTTAAGAGCGGTTGAACAACAGCGTGTTTAAAACACCTAGGGACCTGGCCCAACTTTAGCGAAAGGTTAACAATTGAGACCAAACATGGACCAATGGATGTAATAGTTTCCATGACCACAGATGCAGGCAAAATATCCGCCGGACTTTGAGAAGGTTTCATCGTACAAACTATCTTTATAAGATCATTAAAGGATATTGACTGAAAAGTGCTTAAAATTGAGGGCCGCTCTGTGATAATTACAGAGGGTATAGCTGATGGTAAAATGCTAGCCCTAACAGTCAGCCATAACCTTACCCACAAAATGAGACAAAAAATTATTACAATCATCATTAGAAAAAACAGGTATAGATGATCTAACAGGAGACACAAGACAGTTAATAGTGTCAAACAAAGTCTTAGGATTCCTTTAACAAGATAAAATCAGATTTTTAAAATACAGCGCTCTGGCCACCTTGATCATCTCATTTAAATCGGACAGTAACTCTTTAAAATACAGACGATGAACATGGAGCCGCGTAGATTTCCACAAGCGCTCAGTCTTCCGACATACGTCTAAGACTGCGAATGGCATCATTTATCCATGGAGAAGTATTAACCACGGGAATATGCCGAATCCTAAATGGAGCCAATTTATCCAGTAACAAGTGCAGTGATCATTAAATGACTGTACAGAACTGTCAATGTCATTTAAGATAATAACCGAATTGGAATTAAAAGAGGTCGAGAAATTGTTAACAGCAACTTGGGTAATCATGCGAGAACAAGACACCCTTGACCGGCAGTGGTTTTTCATTACACGCAAGATTAAATAAAACACATCACTAACATGAACATCCTCTGTACACACATCGTCAATATTTAAACCATGAGAAAACACTAAATCAAGCAAGTGACCTTTATCATATAGAACCAGAGACATGTTGAACAAAATTAAAAGTATCCATTAAATTTAAAAAATTTAAAACAGTATTACATGCAGCATTATCCACATGAATATTAAAATCACCGACAATAATAACTCTATTCAACTTAATGATAAAAAGTCAGTAAAATCACTTATAAAATGACCCAAAATCCCAGGAGGCCGATAAACAAGAATACAATAAAAAGAATTTGATCGACCAACCTTAGACATCTGTAATTCAAAGGACGGGTACGTGTTGGAGTTCATCAACTGACAAATAAAATGATTTTTATAAACAACAGCAAGTCCACCCCCGCAGCCCACGAGCCTTGGTGTGCTGATAAATGAACATTCCGCAGGACAGAGTTCAATCAAGTGGGAAAACTCCATACTCCGTTGTCTCCGTCAACAACATAAAGTCCAAATTTTTATAAGTAAATAGTTCATTGAGCAGGAATGACTTGTTTCTGATTGATCGAGCATTCAACAAAGCCATCTTAAGCGGAGCAGATCTACCACCAGAAGAAGAGACTGAGGTACGCAGCAGCGGCCTCAAGTGCGCGTCACATACACCGCGACCGGCCGAAAAAACTCTCGGGGGCAAAAGAAACGGTCCACTGTAGACGCTCGGAACCAAGGGGCGAAGACACGGCAATCTGGAAATAGCACAGCACTGCTCCAACTTCCAGAGTTTCCTGAGATGCACCTGTCTCCCAGCCCTTTTTCCTCTCCTTTTCCTCCGCTTCTTGGTATGTCTCTCAAGTCCCTCTCCTTTCCGCATGCAGACAGCCGATGCAGGTGGACAGCGGTACAGGGTTGATTCACCCAAGCCACTCCAGGTACAAAAGCCGCCACACTTGGTCATAGATGAACGAATTGAAATCATTGTTTGGCGATCATACACCCACACGGCAGACACATCATAGGAGGACAAACTTAATAACAGCAACCAGGGCCGGAGTGGGGCCACTTTTCAGCCCGGGAGTTTCAGGCCCAAGACCGGCCCACTTTTTCCGGCGGAATTCAAAATTAGCATTTTTTCCAAATTGGATAAATGAAGTACCAGTTCAGCTCTTACTATTGTGTAGTTTTTATTAATACCATGTTCAACAAATAATGTAAAGGTTAAATAATAATTCACAGAAGAAGTTAACAAAAAATATTCCACTATTCCACAAGAATAGGTTGATAAATTAACAAAAGCAGAAAGAAAGAAAGAAAGAAAGAAAGAAAGAAAGAAAGAAAGAAAGAAAGCATTTGAAATGTATCCCACTCTTCCACAAAGAGGCATATTGAACTAATGTTTACAGTTGCTCAGAAGATACAAAAAATAATTAAGAGGTCATTTTACTGCATACACAGATCAAGCTTGAGTTTTGTTATCAATATTAAATTGTATATTATTTGCAAAGTCTATGAATCGCCATGACATGTATTGAGTGATAAGTAAATGGGAATAGGAGCGGGCTTCACTCAATGATTAGCCTAAACTTAAACTTTAAGATTGCTGGCCTGAATAATTAGAGTATTTAGAACAGGAGAGAGGCCGCACTATGCATAAATAGTTTTTATTTGCACAAACGCGTTTCGGCGCGTGCCTTCTTCAGTGTGCACACTGAAGAAGGCACGCGCCGAAACGCGTTTGTGCAAAGAAAAACTATTTATGCATAGTGCGGCCTCTCTCCTGTTCTAAATACTCTAATTATTCAGTTAAATTATTCTAATTAAACGCGCCGAAACGCGTTTGAGCAAATAAAAACTATTTATGCATAGTGCGGCCTCTCTCCTGTTCTATATTGAGTGATACAAAAAGGCTAATATTTTAATTAAATTTTATATTTTTCTTGTGAATAGGTTGACAACGATACAACGGTATTAACCGAATAATTACATTGCAGCGTTGCTATCGCTAATCATTACCAGGCCTATCTCTCTTTACCTGCTGTTTTTCCTAAAATCTGCAAATAAATCTGTAAGCTTGGCACATTTGACAGCATCCTCCTCCAATGCCTTTCTTTTTTTCAACCTGGCTTTTTCAGCCCCTCCTGGCCTCTTTCTCCCATCCATCCTCCCTGACGCGTACCGTTACGGTAGGGCCGGCCCAGCTATCGGTACCTGAGAAAACGTTTTGGAAAAGACGCGCTATATGGACCCAACCAAATCTATGGGAAGGGAGGGGAGAACTGCCTCACATGGTACAACCCAAGCAGAGGCTGCGCGCTGCGGTGTCCGAATGCAGAACGTGTGTAGTCTAAACGTGACAAATGTAAAAAATAAAAATAAAAATAAAAATAAAAAATTCCTCGACCGGCCCAAAAGTGAAGCGGCCCCACCGGGAATTCTCCCGATTCTCCCGATTACCCACCCCGGGCCTGACAGCAACGCACATAAAATAATTAAAACAAAACGAAACGATCATCCAGCCACAGCGGCAATGCCAAACGCGCCATCATGAACCGGATTTTAGTGATGTTACACATATATAACACAATTTAAATAATGAATATTAAATAACACAAATGTATTAAACACTACTATAATTTTTTTTTAAGTCTCTTGTGCATTAAGGCTGCATTTATTCATTTAAGAAACAATAATATTATGGCAATTTAAAATAACTGTTTTATATATATCACTGATGCTTTAGCTAACTGTCTTATTTCACTTTAAGTATTTTCATGCTTATGCTGAGACACTAATGAATACATTCTGATTTCAGAAAAGCATCATGAAGAAAACAGTGTTTTTTCCCGGGAAAGTCAAAGTGTCTTTCAGGAAAGGACCATCAGGCCATTTACCGCCAGGACCCATCAGAAGAGGCAAAACGAATTAAAGACAACCCTTCACTGCAGGACAAGTCCACACCTCAAAGAGAAGACCTGGTCAAGTTGAATGCCCGTTCTGTTGTGTTAAATAGAGGAGGGGATGTCTCTGACAAGCAAGAAGTGTTGGGAGAATACATTCTTCAGTTCGGCAAGTACAAGGGTGTCACAGAGCAGAAGGTAACGTAACAGTGTTTATTGAACAGTAAATGTAAATGTAAAAGGTAGCAGGTGAGTAACCGGATGTAAACAGTTTCTGATGAGTGTTGACGATGAAAGTGAACCAGTCTCTTATCTGTGGCAGGTTTGGAGTTTGATGAAGGATCCAGATGACAGAAGGCGGACAGAGGGAACCGGGTGGCTGACAGAAGAAGGCGGAAGAAGGTCCTGGTGGAAGTATGATGAAGGTAAGTAGTCCGTTGGTAATCAGGTAGGTGGATAGCGATCTCAGAGAAGGAGTCAGGTAGTCGGTAGTGCAACGACGAGACCAGACAACTGGCAGAGTGAAGGTGTGTGGTATATGAAGGGAGCGGGTGATGCAGGATGATGATGTGCAGGTGATGAGGACAGGTGAAGGTGATTAGTACTCAGGGGATAGTGAACGAGTGGGCGGAGTGATGATGTCTGGTGTTGATGACGGTGTCTCTGTTACAAAGGGCAAGTCTTTCAAGGGGTTATTAGAGAATGACGTCAGCTATACTTTGTACCTGTCCGATAAGGTTGAGGAAGAAGAACAGGCTGGGCAGTTCAATCCAGAGGGTCCATGCAAGGATAGTCTCATTTCCTTTCTTGAGTACTCAAGAAGCTTTAAGGAAATTGAAGACCTTAAACAGTATCTGTCTCAAAGACCAGATCCAGTGGCAGTTTTGACAGAGGATGACAATACTGTTGGATTTGGATCAAGAACACAAGACACTTGGAGGAAAATTTGGGATACCAGGGCAGACGGATATGCTTTCTTTATAATGAGGCAGAAGTGTGTTCCAGGCAGCAAAATGTACAATTTGCAGCAGTATCTTTTAAAACAGCAGCAAAAACAGCTGACCAAAAACACTCCTCCGTTGCCCTCACCATCAGCTTCCACTGCAAGACCACCTCCTCCTTCCACTACTGCCTCTGATCGGCCTGGTGAGTTAATACAATCCATGCAAATTTGCTTATATTGATTCTTAAAGCCTATTGATGCATATGTTTATTATAAAATGTATTTTATTTTATAGTAATGGAGGAGGATGAAGAACTGGAGAGGATGATGCCGAGTCTTTCTCCAACAAAATATCTCACACAGCTGAGTAAGTAAATCATGTGTCATGTGTGTTATATATACCCATGTCAAATTCAGCATCTTTATGACATATAAAATTGCACATACTGGAGAGAAATCATTCAAATTATAATGCTTAATTTTTAGGATCATCTGCAGCCATGGGATCCACAGCATTATCTACAACAGGTTACTTTCCACATCAGTTTTGGAGGCGTATTCCTTTACATACAGACTTATCCTCCATCTCTGATTTGTATTATCTTATTTGTTGTTTTGGCAGTGTTCTTGCCTGTTCTAAAAAACATGTTCTTTTGTTCTAACTACTGTTAAGGTTTGAATATACCAGTGGTGAGGGTGAGTGCACTTCATGAATTGTATGCATGCTATTTAAACTGTTTTTATTTGTTGTGGACTGTTTTATTTAAGTGGACTGTTTACTTACAGACATTTGAACATTATTAGAATGTGCATTACTAGAATAAATAACAGAATAATAGAATAAATAATGATTCTAGTCATTCGATGCAGTCAAGACAATCAAATACATCTCATGTACATTCAGTGTTTTAATATGTTTTTAATTTCCTCCTTGTGCTTTTCCTTGCAGGTCTGCCGCAGCCTCCATCAACATCAGCTCCTGTGTGTAGGCCTTCTTCACGTGGTGAAGGCTTTGTACCAGCACAATCAACGCCGGCACCAATGCCATCTGCACTGACTGAAACCCCTGTTCCCAGCTACTGGAACAAAAAAAGTAAAGACAGTTAAACACACGCGCATTCAATGTGTTATACATGCAGATATACATACACACACACACACACACACACATATATATATATATATATATAAATATATATCCTTTGCTTTGTGTTCCATGCAGTTCTGCCACAGCCTTCACCGACATCGCATGCCGTCTCTAGTTCTCCCAGTCCACCTGCTCCTGTGAGTAGGCCTTCTTCACAGACTGATGGCTCTGTACCACCTCCTGCAGCACACTCAGCACCTACAGGTCCTGCATCAATGCCATCTGCACAGCCAGAAGCACCTGTTACTAGCTACTTGCAAGATATTAGCCGCTGGAACTGCTCTCTACATCAAAGAATTTGGATGAAAACAGAGATGGAGTCCATGGGGCTCTGGCCAGGATCACACCCAGTAAGACACCTCATGAATATGGTCTCCTTGTGGCGCTATCCACCTCAGCCTGAGCTTATAGAGACCAACATGGGCCTTCCGTCACCAAAGTACTTCCAGCTCCATCCCTTTTTCATTTGGAAACCTGAGCACAGTATAAATGAAAGGCTTAGAAACAACTACATCCTGCCCTGTCTCTACAGCTGTCCAACTCCTCATGTTGTGTCCTCTGGTGTGGGAAGACCCTGTGTGATCCTTGGCACTAGTGGGCAATATTACATCCTTGCTTCACGCCTGTGCTGTAAGGCATGTAAAAAATACTGGTTCGCTGATAAACCTCAGTGGGTGGACATGCTACCACAGCGATTCAGAAACATCTTGCCAGCCTTCCTCACCCATAAGAAGGCAATCTGTAAAACGGTCATGGATGAACTGAGGCGCTCTGGAAAATCCCCTAATGACATGGCCAACCAGCTGTCTGAGGTGCTTCACCTGAAGTTTGAAAGAGCCCACCTGGCTTATCTTCTCATTGTGCAGAACGTCAGGGATGCTGAAGCAGGGCTGTATGGCCAGAAAACCATCACAGGGGCATTGAGGAAGGATGACACACCCGCACCGTTTGGGGGTTATGAAGACACTGATGGGTGGCATGGGGTGTCTGTGTCTGCACATTATCTGGTGGAGTGCCTGCTTCAGGAATATCAGCGGCAAGAGACAGCTCTCACTCAGCTCCTTCAAGGCACTTTTGGACAGGTGTTCAGGTCAGATCACACACGCAAAGTTGCTAGAAAAGTGACCCTCTCATCTGGCACAATGTCATCCTATGCTGTGATGAACGAGAACTGGATGATCCTGTCCTGGGTGATGCTGCAGTCTGAGAGTGAGCAGTCCTTAACATCAATGTACTGTGGGATGGCCAATCGCTACAGTGCTGCTGGCATACCCAAGGCCAAGTACCAGTGGGTGGACAAGTAAGAAGAATGACATCTCATCATACATCACATCAAGTAGTGTAAGCAAAGGTAATGAATACATTAACATTTTATTTTATTTCCCTTTTATCTACTTAGGGACTGCTGTGCCGCTTTCAGAGTGATGGACCCAGGACCGTATGAGCACCAGCAGTGGGAAGCTTGGAGGACCACTGAAGCTACTGTGGCAGAGGTTACATCTGGAAACCTCAAGAATTTACATGCCGCTTGCCAGAAGTACAATGAGGACATGGTGGTCAAACTAGACTTGTTTCACTGTATGCGGCGATTCACCAGGGAATGTGTTTCGGAGCACCATCCTCTGTATAGCTCTTTCTGCCAGTTCCTCTCTTCTGCCTTCTCTGTAGTAGATCAGAGTGACCTGGAGAAACTGAAGAACGCATACAAGTTCTGTGGCATTGAGCCTGCTAATCCCACCAAGCAGCACATCAGAGGGCACTGCAGGACAAAAGTGCCACATCCTCAAGAGCTGGTCCAAAGAGTGGAAGAAGTGCTTCACCATTTCCATCTTGCAAAGGATCCCAACAACATCTTCCTTTTTAAACCCTCAATGTTAAAATTGTGGTGGATTCAGCGTATCCATATCCTTAGAGGCTGTCTGAGTGACCCTGAGGTGGAGGAAGGAATCCTCTACAGACATGGTGGAACCCTACAACTGAATCATGTCAAGGGTGAAGGAGCTGCTGTGCCCATCTGGATCCCTGTCAGAGGCACTTCACAGCAGGAGGGGTTTCATTTCCACCAGGCTCATTGGGTAACGGGCAATCGCGTCTCTCCTGAGCTGTTCCAGGCGCAGGGTATGACTGGTGTGGCACGCTGGAATTATCAGCGGCTGGTGGACCTGAAGCAGCCTGGGCTTGTCTTACCTGGAGTGTTTGACCCTGTTTTGATTATGGAGTTAAACGGGGCATCTATAAAAGTGACAGGGCAACCCAAATATCCAGCCTTGCACATCTCCAGCAGGGACACAAGAGAGAGGTTTGGCCTACAGTATGTGGAGCCAGGCTGTCGACCTGTGCCCCTAGACTTTGATAAACACATAAGCAGAAAGACTGACCTAGAGATGCAAGAAGAGTCTTCATCTGGCATTGAGTTTTCATTTCCATCTCAGGTAAGCCTTTAAACTTCTTTAATTCAATTCAATTCAATTCAAGTTTATTTGTATAGCGCTTTTCACAATACACATTGTTTCAAAGCAGCTTTACAGAAAATGCATTTCAAAAATATACATACAAAAATACAGTTAGTTAATCATGAAATTTAGGGCATAACATATCGCCGGCGTTGGGTCGTCTCTTCACAGGCGTCGAGTCGTCTCATCACAGGCGTTGGGGCATCTGAAGTCTCCATGAGAGACTGGATACATAACTGGAGCTGACGAACTCTATTTGAGTTATCTCGGGACAGGCGTCCCGAGATAACAACAAAAAAGGCAGATGGGAAATAATTAGCGTAGCTGCTGTTCATAATATGAATGCATTTGATCTGATTTAACTGTAGTATAAAAGGTATGAGATGCATCATGTGAATGCTTGGCTAAAGAGATGCGTCTTTAATCTAGTTTTAAACTGGGAGAGCGAGTCTGAGACTCGGACAGTATCAGGAAGGCTATTCCAGAGTTTAGGAGCTAGATGTGAAAACGCCCTCCCTCCTTTAGTGGACTTAGTTATCCTAGGTACGACCAGAAGCTCGAATTTAGCGATCTTAAAGAGCGCGATGGATTATATGGCGATAGAAGATCTCTTAAATACACAGGAGCTAAACCATTTAGGGCTTTATAGGTCAGTAACAATACTTTGTAATTGATACGGAACTTAATAGGTAACCAGTGTAGAGATGATAAAATTGGTGTTATATGATTATATTTTCTTGACCTAGTAAAAATTCTAGCAGCTGCATTTTGGACTAACTGTAGCTTGTTTACGGAGGATGCAGGACAACCAGCTAATAGAGCATTACAGTAATCTAGTCTCGAGGTCATGAATGCATGAATTAACTTTTCTGCATCAGAAACTGATAGCATATTACGTAGCTTAGCAATGTTTCTAAGGTGGAAAAAGGCTGTTCTTGTGACATTTGAAATATGATTTTCAAAAGACAAGTTGCGGTCTAGTATAACACCCAGGTCTTTTACTGTAGAGGATAAAGTAACAGGACGTCCATCTAGATTAAGGTTGTATTGTAAGAGGTTTTGTGGGCAGTTTTTTGGACCAATCAGTAATACCTCCGTTTTATCTGAATTTAATAGAAGAAAATTACACGTCATCCAATATTTTATATTGGATGACGTGTAATTTTCTTCTATTAAATTCAGATAAAACGGAGGTATTACTGATTGGTCCAAAAAAAACTGCCCACAAAACCTTAATAACAGACTTTTGATTTATAAAACAAATACTTTATAATTCTCAATCGCATATCACACTCATTTTGCTCAATTTCAGAAATGCTTAGAGGATTCCTCTTCTGCTGAGACCCTTCTTGCTGCTGATCCAGAGGCCACCCCACAGACTGTGACTTTTCACTGTCCGAGTGCTGTGACAGTGAAGGAACACACATCTGAGGAGTTTATTTTAGATGCAGGTAATTATATTATTCATACATCAATGCGTGTAATCTGTCTGCCCAATCTATGCACACAAAACAGAAATACTTCATTTAATAATTTTGTGAATCTCTTTTAGAACTGCCAAGCACACCACCACTGCCTATTGCTGCTTCTCCCTGTGCTGCTCGGACTGGACCCATTAAGACAGGTGGTCGAGTCTTTGTGTTGGACCATAACAGATGGACAGATCCAATGAGAAATGCCATTGATGGTTTGCTGGCCAAGCACCACGGGAGCAAGGACCTCCTTACAAAGGTGGATGCTGAATATGCTGCTATGGTACAGAGTGCCTGCACTGACCCCAACAGCCTTCTGCACTCAACCACAAAGCAGCACATAAGCAGGTACATAAAACACCTTGCTAAAAAAAAGAACACCAATGCTTCACTCAACACCAGCCCAGAAAAGCTCATGGAGACACAGCAGTTATGGCAGCGTCTTCACTCAGGCAGTGAAACCATCAGTGTCCCAGTGACAGTACTGCCACCTGCCCCAGTCAATCCACCTGCAAAGAGTGTTGCTGAGGCTGTCTCTCTGGACCAGGCAGCGCTTGAGAAGATGGTGAAGGACATCTAAAGCCCCTTTCACACAGAGATTCCGGAAAATACACAGATAAAGTGACCCGGGATTTGACCCGGGTTCGTTTGAAAATGGTTCATTCACACTGCCAGTGATTTGCCGGAATCAGAGAGCGCGTTCACACACAACCCGGGTATGTCCCGGATAGACGCGTGACGTTATGATGTGACGTATAAGGTACGCGTCGAAAAGCGGCAGCTGATCAGGCATTAGATGTTGCTGTTCAAACTTTGTTCTTTATGTACAACATGTTTCGTGGTCAAATCACAATTTTATTTTCGATTTTGAGTTCTTTTCAACGTGTTAATTCGATACGGAATACGCTGGAAGTTAAATTGGCGGAGAGTATGAAAGAAAATGAAGCCGCGAGACGTAAAGCACGGAGACGCCATCGGATGCTAAAAGCTACATCATCACTACGACACACCCCTTACGGCATTTGTCCTGGCTTTTGTTCACACAGCGCGTGTTCCGGGTCTGAACACGGCAATGTTACTAGGTCCCCAACCCGGCATCGATCCCGGCATTAAACCCGGGTCGTGTTTGCGTTCACACAGAAGGCGTTCCGGCAATTTGCCGGCAATTTGCCGGGTTCAAAGTGCTGTGTGAATGGGGCTATAGAGAAGCAGCAGGCAGTCCAGCAGCAACAACAACAGCATATGCTGCAAAAAAAGCACACTCGATCCTGTTTAGCCTGTGGTCAGCCTAAGTCTCGATACATGGGTGATGGCACCTCAATACATTTATTTTATCAAGGTGGTGATGTTAAATACTTCTACTGCTCCAAGAAAGTATTTGACACATATTCAGCAGAGGGCCTGACCAACCCCAGAATGCCTTTTGAAGACTTTGCAGAGACTCCTTTTTTTCAGCGGGAACTGGAGGCCTCTAAGCGGAGAGGGGCAGAAATGAAGAGGGTGAATGAGGAGAGAAGCAAGAGGAAGTCAGTAGTAGAGCATCCTACTGGTCGCCTGTGCAGATTCTGCCACCTTCCACTGAAACAAGGACCCAACAGTCCTCATATTCACGCTGGTTTCCCTGGAGTGGCAGGCAAATACATTTACTGTCCTGCTAAAGTGTTTTCCCTTTATCAGGCAAAGGGAATGAGTGCAGAAATGTCATGGAGAGACTTTCAGCAGTCTCCATTCTATGAGGCTGAGAAGCAGAGGTGGGTTGAGGAAAAGAAAAAATGACTTCACTGGCAAATTACATGCCCAGACCTCAAATACTGTTTTATAACACAAAGACATTCCTTGCACAATGTTATGCATATATGTATAAACATATTACTGCACTTTTAATATATATATTTTAAATATTTCATTTAATTCCATTTGTTCATTAAAATACCAAAAGTATTGTATTTTATTGTATTGCATTGTATTTGTGTGTTTTTTTAAGTTAATTTATTGACTTCCATTGTTATTTTTATCTTGCTGAGATAAAAAAAAACACTAAATGTTAATTACTGTTACTATTAAACTCTGTACATAAATATTTAATTTAAAATATTTTTTCTTGTTTTTTCCTGTTCTCACCAACTTTAGATTGTATTATTATTGTTGTTGTTGTTGTTTAATCTATAATTTTAAATTGTTAAATTTTTTTCCAATTTGTTCACTAAAATTCCAATAGTTTTGTCCTTGTTGCATTGTATTTTAGTGTGTTTTTAAAGTTAATTTTATTGACTTGCATTATTTTATCTTGCTCAGATGTGTAAACACTAAATAATAATAGTATTGAACTCTGTACATAATTATTTAATTTAAAATATTTGTTTTTTCCTGTGTTGTCCACACTTTTAGATTTTATATTGTTAATGTTGTTGTAGTAGTTGTTTAATCTATAAGTATTTAATACATTACCTTTTTCAGTTTTATATAATATTATGTATATAACTGTACCTATAAATAAAACAAGAAACGTACTATTTGGTGTTTATTGGTTATATTTCATATTGGATTTCTGTACATAGTTATACAAATATAATGTGAATATCTCAAATAAAGGTATAAAACATTATCAAAATGTTCTTTTCAATTATTCACATTCAAATGTTTTCAATATTAAAGATAACTATACCTTATTATAATGTAAATGTTTATTAAGTTAATTGCACATTTTTTACATCCTATACAAGAACACATATTAAAAGTTTTATTTCATTTTTGTGCACAAAGTTCTTTTATGATATGTTAATCGTACTTTAAGTGTATCTAGATTAAAAAATTATTACAAATTCAGTTTATGGTATTTGTGGCCGAGACGGGAATCAAACCTCTAATTTGGTGCATTATTTCTGGCCCGCCTCCCTGGAATTTCCTCCGTTCCTATTGGCTAGCAGCGCTCTACACCTACGTGCGACTGGCCACTGCCCTGCAGAGTTTAGTTCCAACCCTAATCAAACACACCTGAATCAGTTCCAACCTGAATCAAACACACCTGAATCAGCTCATCAAGCTCTTCAGGATCCCTTGAACATACAAAGGCAGGTGTGCTGAAGCAGGTTAGAACTAAACTCTGCATTACAGTGGCCCTCCAGAAGCAGGATTGAAGACATCTGCTGTAGAGTACTGAAAAATGTTTGGTCTGCCACCAAATAGCAGCTTTTTGCCATTTTAAGAACACTGGGCAGTCGTAGCAACGCATTGGGGAAAATCCTTTTCCACGAGAATACTGAAGCAAAAATTATCCTTAATTTTGTATCTATGTAAAACGCTTTGCCACAGCATACAGACCTAGGCGAGACAGCTCGCGCGCCTATTGGCTGCTGTGCGGCAAAAGCTTAAGCCAATCATGCGAGCCCTTGAGTGACGTCACACCCAATGAAACGGGCGTGGCTTAGGGCTATATATTTCGCTCACAGGCTTATGAACTCTGATTTTTAACAGCGAAACAACCAGAGCGCATACACGGCAGGAAACGCAGTACTCGTTCCTCTCTCTAGAGAGAACCGAGGTTACGTTAGTAACCGAGTACGTTCTCTTACGAGAGATACCTCGTACTGCGTTGTCGTAGCAACGCATTGGGGAACACCCTGTAAGACGCCGTGTGTGCAGTGATCCGACACCATAGACCGAGAGCACTGAGCTGGGGTTCATATAGTACATAATCACTTGTAGGACTCACAGAGAATCCTGAAAGAGGTGGGCTCTAACCTAGCCTGGGAAAACCCAGACCACTCTCAGTTGTAACTGAGTAAGGGTCTGGCAAAGCTCCATAGACAATTCATTTCCACAGGGGCGTCACCAACGGACGTCGGATAGATCTAAAACCAATCAGAGCGATGAATGACATGACGTATGCAGAGCGACGGAGAAACATCTCGAGACTCTCAGCAATTCTCTGTTTGTGTTAACGAAAATTACTATTTTAAATCGCTTGAAACAGACGCGATAGCTGATTCGAACGAGTGATGTTGTGATGTTCCACGGCGGCATCCATCTTTGTAATGTACAAAATCTGCGTCACCGTCTCTGCTCTGTCGTCATCGTGTAAAGCCCGCCCCAACGTTTCTGATTGGTGCCGCGATTTCGACGGATTGGAAATGGGTTTCAATGGGCCTCTTTGCCAGACCCACTTGCAGAGCAAATCTAAATTTGCCGGAAGTGGTCTGGGTTTTCCCAGGCTAGCTCTAACCACCATCTCTCACAAAAATGACTGCCTTAGCAGATCAGTATAGAATTGACTGCGCTTAGCAGATCAGTACAGAATAGACTGCGCATAGCAGATCAGTACAGAATTAACTGCGCCTAGCAGTTTCAGCATAATAATGCCATAATTGACGACTGAAATGTCAGTCTAACAAATACGGTTATTTAAACCGATAATATCTTGGCCTGTAAGGCGGGGTACCTCGAGGTTATAAAACCTGATAAATGTAGACAGTGAGGCCCAGCCTGCCGCCATACAAATATCCTGTAAGGCAATCCCACTCGACCAAGCCCACGAAGAAGCCATACTTCTCGTGGAGTGCGCCCTAACACCCAAAGGGCACTGAATGCCTTTGGATGCGTACGCTAGAGCTATAGCGTCCACTATCCATCTGGATAGGCTCTGTTTCGAAGTGGCCAGTCCTTGAGACGCCCACTAAACGAAATGAAAAGCTGCTCTGTCTGTCTGAAAGCAGACGAGCGCGACACGTAAGCTCTCAATGCCCTCACTGGGCAGATGAAATTTTCGTCCATATTATCCCCGATGACCGGAAGGGCAGACAGAGAAATAACCTGCGCCCTAAACGGTGTGTTTAGGGATTTTGGAACATAACCATGCTTAGGTTTGAGCACGACTCTGGAGTCATTAAGCCCAAATTCCATGCACGACGCGCTCACTGAGAGCGAGTGTAAGTCCCCAACGCGCTTCACTGAATTGAGAGCCAGGAGAAACACCGTCTTGAGCGACAAGTGTTTCATATCAATCTCCTGAAGAGGCTCAAAAGGAGGACCCTTCATGGCGTCCAGCACCGTGGAAAGGTCCCAAATGGGAACTGTGGGAGGTCTGGGTGGATTAAGTCTCCCAGCTCCTTTAAGGAACCGAATGACTAAATCGTTCCTTCCTATGGACTGGCCGTGTGCGGTTTCAGAAAAAGCCGCTATAGCCGCCACATATACCTTGAGTGTGGAAGGGGATCTCCCGCTATCCAACATCTCTTGTAAGAAGGACAAAACCTCTGTCACTCCGCAGTCTGGGGGTGACACGCCGCGAGACGTGCACCAGCCAGAAAAAAACAGACCATTTAGACGCATAGAGCCATCGCGTAGACGGAGCTCTAGCTTGTGTGATCGTGTTTAACACTCCCTGAGGGAGGTCAGCGGATACCCCGTTGATGGCCCACACATGAAGGGACCATAGCTCCGGGTGAGGATGCCAAATAGAACCATTTGCTTGAGAGAGGAGATCTCTCCTCAGAGGCACTGGCCACGGGGCGGTGCTGGCTAACTGCATCAAGTCAAGTCAAGTCATCTTTATTTATATAGCGCTTTTTACAATACAGATTGTATCAAAGCAGCTTCACAGTGATAACATGAAAATACAAAAAAATTATTTCATCATCATCCACCTTTAAGGCAGATCTATAATATTGTTGAATATTAAATGTCCCCAACTAAGCAAGCCAGAAGGTAAGGCAACAGCGGCAAGGAACCAAAACTCCATCAGGTGACAGAAGGGAGAAAAAAAACCTTGGGAGAACCCAGGCTCAGTCGGGGGCCAGTTCTCCTCTGGCCAATGAGTGAACAGTGTATGAAGTTCAGAATGAATCAGACTATTTGTCCAGTTCTGGTTGGTTGAAGTCGGAGTGGAGAGGAGGAGAGACTGGTTGACACTTCAGGTCAGCGGCGTCGTCGTCGTGTCCTGGCTCTGGTCCTTCATCAGATCTGGATACGGCCTGGTTCCGGTGGACAGCAGTAAACCTCGGGATAGACAGAGAGACTAATATTAGCGTAGACGCCATCCTTCTTATGATGTACCAAGTACATCAGGATTACGGGAAGTGTTCCCGGTCCCGGCTGTTCTAAACTATGCAGCCTAATTATAAGTCTATAATGTGTTATGTGTATGCTAGGCCGAAGAGATGTGTTTTTAGTCTAGATTTGAACTGACAGAGTGTGTCTGCTTCCCGGACAATGGTAGGAAGACTGTTCCAAAGTTTTGGTGCTAAGTAGGAAAAGGATTGTTGTGGCAAAAATTCATCAAACAAACATCACTGCGTAAGGGAGACTCAGAGTCAAATTATAAAATAGAAGTATTTATTCTTGCAAGAATAGGAGCAGTCTAATACACAGTTGTTACCCTGTGCAGAAGAGTGACACACCCCCCAGACAGACTGAACCCGCTTTTATCTCCGTTCCAAGGCCTTCTTCCGCCCAGAGCCATCCTACCAGTAGTTTTTCCATAGACTAAGCCCTCCTTCACCAAATGGCCTTCTGACATCTAGGTCAGAGGTCCTTGTTTGTCTGTTCTCTGGAGTGTCTCTCCCTTCTGCCTTCCCAGGTACATAAAAAGAATCTTCTCTCACTACAAGTGAGAGTCACACATGTGACATTCTTTGAATCATCTATATTTTACTAAAGATCAATGAATATCATAAAATCGCCACTACAACTCCTCACTTTTTATAATTATTAATCAAACATAATAATAATAATAACAATAATAATAAATGCAAGTTCAAGTCATTACATCACATAAAAGATCACTCCCCTTGAACCTGTGAAGAAAAAGTTTAGAATGAAGAAGCATAAGGCTGTTTTTGTTGGGGAAAGCCCCGTAATTATTTAGCAAGCAAGTAAACAATTTACTAATGCCGGGCTAAACTGGGAAACACTGTTCCCGAGCTCCTGCAAAGCAGACCCTCAGTCACACTAGTAAGGAATAAATAGTTATAACACAGTAGTAAAACAAACAGATAAAATGCAAATGGTAAAAGCATAAAAAATAAAATAAAATAAAAAAATAAAAAAATCCCTCAGTTTCAAAACCCTGTCCTTGTACGCCATCTCGTAACACGGATGACTGCTGCTTTTAACCCTCTTCACATATCAATCGTTCTCGAAAAGAAAAGAAAACATCAACACATTTAACTGTAATCTCTACTTTGAATTACTACTCTAATCATCTGCATAATTTTGTTCATCCCCAACATCATTCGGATAGACTGTCATTTTCCCATGAATAACAAAATTATCAGAATAACACATAAAATCATAACTCCTACACATTCAACATTTTCCCCATGTCCATTTCCCTAACCATATTTTGTTCTTTTACTTTTAATTCAATCAGGCAGTGGTTCTACTTAATCAGCTTCAATAATAATCCTTATAATTTACATTAATTAATAGATCTTCTCTTCCTGAAAACATTTACCTTAAATATTTTCTAATAAATCAGTAACCAATCAAATCATTTGTCATATACCAATATCAATACTAAGGCCTATTTCAATATAATCAGATAAAATCCTCAAAATCATCACAAAACCACATTCTTAATTCATTAGTTGGTCCACATCCTCCAGGCATGTTGGTGTAGGTGAGCGGCTTGGACCCAGGTGTCACACTGATCTCCTGAGATCAAACCACACCCCCACTGGAATAAACCATTTCCTGCTTGCTGTCACCTGTGAATGGAGACCTTAAGTATCTTTGTTAGTGACCGCTTGTCTTTCCCTCGTCCCTTTTGGGTGTGACCTGTGGAATTTTCTCCATCTGTTTACAACCTGAAACATATTATCATTAGACATTTCTTGCTTATTAGAGTCAGAGTCCTTTTCCCCTGAAAAACACATATCGTTCACAAGTCAATATTCATACATTTGGAAAACAGAATCAGTTCAGCT